>MU714353.1:139199-175253 GCA_026770625.1 Nicotiana glauca
GCTACTTATACTTTTGTTCTATTTTTTAATATTTTATTATTATTTTTATTCTAACTAGTATATATGGAGATTTGGTTGCCATAGATTATTTTTCTTGCTCTATAACTGGTTGTATTACATGCAATGGTAGAATGTGTATTGATATTTATAGGGAAGGAGATCAACGTTTGCATGACAATCACGTGTTGATTATTAGAATCTGATTATGTAATTTATGGTGCTCAATAACAGTCAATGCGATATTCAGTATATTAGATCAAGTGACAACTGATATTATTTCAGTTTAATAATTAAATTTAAAAAATAAGAAAGAAAAATAGAATAAAAGGTTTATTGTACTGGTTATATTAAAAAAAGGTGAACAAATATTTACTATATTAATTATTTTTCTTATTGTATAAAAAAAATAAAATAAAAAATAGTGAAATCGATAAATGAAATTAGATTATGAAGAGAAAAAAATATTAAAAAAAGAAGTTAAATGAAATTAGAAAAGGAAAAAAAAAAAGAAAACGAGAAAAAAAAGCAGAAAAGAAAAGAAAAAGAAAAAGAAGAAGAAAAGAAGAATAGAAATAAAAAAGAATTGGAGAATAAAGAAAAAATTCCATACAAAAACTACTATGGGTAAGAAATGTAATTACTTTATGGGTAGAAAAATAAATGGGTAGACAAGGATAAATAGTTTTGTTTTTATGGGTAACTGTGTCAAAACCCCCAACGACTCCCCCCATATGGGCCGATTTGTGTTTTCTTTTTTCGAATTGAAGAATTAACCTAAAAAGCCACCCACCTTACCTAATCTCTTAAACTAAAAGTAACTGACATATATGTAATTCAAGCATTACAAAAGATATGAATTATTATAATTATTTTATAATCTATATATACCGGTTAGAAAAAATAAACAATGAATCTGATCGACAACTTATGTAATAATTGAACGAGATTTTATTGAATTTTCTTTTTCATCTCATGGAAATTTTCTTCTTCCATATAACATTAGATAAACAATATTTCCTTTATTACTCATTTTTCATAACATTTATGCACCCCCTTCATTTACGTGAACTTATCTCACTGAATACAGAATCTAAAAAAAGAATGAAATATGTTAAACATATTATAACATTTGTATGATTATAAAATTTTGAAACTTGTGGTGTTAAAAGTTGGTGTGGCCAAGGGGGCGCGGAGGCTAATACTGTATTGTGGGTCGGGGTCGGGCCTAAATGGGCCAAACGGATCGGGCCTAAATGGGCCAAACGGGTCGGGCTTGAGCTTTGGCGGGCTGGGCTCTGGCGGGCCTGGGCCAAACGGTCCCAAAGGATGGAACCAGCCCGTTGTGGGCCTAAGCCCAGATGGTCCCAAGCTAAATGGGCGGGGCCTAAGTGGTCCGGGCTATTTTTTTATCTAAGGCATTTTATTGTAAACTATATATATAGTTTATATAGTATGCATCTCGAAGAGCTGCAAAAAATGTCTTTGATAATCCTTTAAGGGTTAATTGTTTAAAAGCAATTTGAACCATACCAATATGTAGATAATTGTAATGATTTTTATACAAATTAACATCATATTTATTTAATAAACGAATAGTTTGTTCTGACGAACTTTAAGGCTAAACACTGCTCAGTTGTCTTTATCAATTGTTTTGAAGATAGTTTATCAAACCAACCATAATCATAAACTGTTTTAACGGAGACTTTAGGATAATCCATTTGTTTAACAATTATATATATATTATTTCTTGTAAATTATATTATATAATTGTGACTTAAATCTTCTTATTCAAATTTAAACACACAAAAAAATGCAAATAAATATTCAAGAGAATGTCTTATAATTTTTTTTATTACGACATTAACAAAAAAATGACAATATCTTTCTTAGTCTTCCTCCCCGCAATGGAATGAGCACAACAAGGTGCTAATACCACCATTAAAAGGAAAAAAAACTAAAGAAGATGTGCCAAATTACAAGTTACGTATTAGTCTACATAGTATCTCTAACAAATTTTATAAATCCTTCAAGGTTCGGAGGAATTTCCGTTGGTGGTGGCAGAAAAGAAGCTTGTTCATCACCGCTTCCGGGCGAAGCAGCATCCTCCGCAAGTTCCGCTAGCATTTCTTCATAAGCTTCGTCTATCTCCAGTTGTGATTTAGCAAGTCCAAAATTTTTTCTTTCTGAACGGATCCAATCTCTAAAGAGTACTGATTTTTCCAAGCTCTCCCTCATAGACGATCTATGATCACCAATTTGAAGTCTCGCTTGACTGAAAGCGCTCTCCGATGCCACTATTGAAGCTTGAACACTTAAAATATCTCGAGACATCCTTGAAAGAACCAGATAGTATTTTTCTTTGGCCTTCCACCATTCCAAAACATCAAAGGAGCCGTAGGGATTCTCTGGTTCAAGTCCCTGCGACAAACAAACTTGAAACTCAATTGGTTGTGAAGTATCACCAATATTATCACCTTGAGAATCCCTGGACTTCGTCCAAGAACTAAGTGCTCTTACACCCGTAGTTCTTTTAAATGATTGCGAACTACACTTAGTAGGAGTTGGAACATTTGGTCTAGCATGATCTAAAGCTAGTTGATAAGTATTATAAATTGTTTGAGCATTAATTTTAATTGAGGCTTTTGCATCTGCATGTGTAGCAAATTCCTCATATGAAATATCTAAAGCGTTATAAATATTTGTATACCAAAAGTAAGGACCTCCTAATTTCATGGTAGGATTTAACATAGCAGCCACACCATAAATATGAGGATTGGAAAAATATATTTTCAGAACTTATCTTTCATAGTTGTAAGCAAGCCTATAACATTAGTGTTACTAGAAGCATTATCCATTGAAACTGACATTATTTTATCTCTAATGCAAAAATATAGACAAATATCTGTAACCGTGTTAGCAGTAAACTTACCCGTGTGATGTGAATTAATTATTCTATAAGCAATAATGCGCTTTTGCATTTTCCATTCCCCATCAATCCAATGAGCGGTTACAATAATAATATTGTCTATTAAAAGTAGGGGTTACCATAGGAGGGTCAGGCGAGGCATCATTTGGATTATTATCAGTTGAGTTAACAATAGGACTAGTAGGTGTATCATCTAAATCTGGTTGCGTTTCATCTAAATCATCATTTTCCTCATCAATTTCATCAATAGTTGCATTAGGATAAAAATCATTCATATATTCATTATTTAATTGTTGACCTGGTGCAACATCATGGACAAATTGACTATCGATAAATTAAAATATATGAGTTATCACTATCAAGAATAACAGGCGAAGGAGGACGGGTAACAGGTCTGGATCGGGAAGCCGGGGGAGGAGTAGTAGCTTGGCGACTAGATTCATCAATTTTAGATTTTCCCTTACCACCAAACATTTTTTTTCAAAGAAAATGCTATATTAATTATAATTATACAAACTAAGACAAACAAAATTAAAATATTAAAACTTAAGAGTTGGAACGAGTTTACCGAATTGACGAACAACTTCTTGAAAATTGAATATTGTTGAAGACTTGAAGATTTGAATACTTCAATTCACCAACTCCACAAATTTTCACAAAATTACAATAATAAAGTAAGCAATTATAAAAGAAATTAGAGAGAGATTGATGAGCTTGTGAGTAAAAATGAAAGAATGAGGGGGTATTTATAGTTGAGAATAGGGAAAAAGTATAATTATAAAACGTTTGGGGTTAAAATAAAGTTTGGGGGCCAAATGACTATTTTCTAAAAAGCCAAACGGCTGAAATTGCAGGCCAACGACTACTTTTAAAATTTCTAACAGTTGGCCTTTTTCTTAAAAAAAAATTATAAAATAACCGTTGGGCCCGGTTGAATCGGCCCAGGCCCGCCTGTCGGTCCCGAGCTAAACGGTCCCGGGCTCGCGGTCTATTTGGGTAGGACCGACCCACAGTGGGCCTTAAAGACCATTTGAACCGGCCCATTTGAACTGGCCCATTAGGCCCGTTTGCCCCGACCCACAATACAACATTAGTTGAGGCACCCGTGAAGAATATTTGTGAGGATTTGTCGGGTTACATTGGTGAGGCACATGATGCTAGTAATGATGCCTTTCCCAACTTCAACACCAATAACTCAATAATGAAAGAGATAATGTGTAACCACGATATTAAATAAGAATAACTCACAGTGGAAGAAATAACAAAAAGGATGTAAGGATAGACTAATACAAGTAAGAGTAGTTTGACTATGAGAATTTAAAACATAATATGACAATTCAAGTAAAGCATGGAAGGAGTGTAAGTAGTCTAACGGGTCAAATACAACATATAACTCATGTACCCACTCGTCACCTTGCGTACACGGATTTTACGTAGCACAAATGACACAATAAATCCTAATTCCCAAGAGGTAGTTTCCCCCACACAAAGTTAGGCAAGATACTTACCTCAACTAGGTCAACTCAACCCTCAAAAATAGCTTTTTCCCTAGAATTCGCCTCCATATGGCTCAAATCTAACTAAATTCGACTTAATAATAATTCAAGAGAAAATAATTATAATAGATAAAGCTATGATATTTATACTTTTTTTATAAAAGTCAACAATAGTCAATCCGGGGACTGCCCGGTCAAAATCCGAATCCAAGGGTAGATCCCGACTATCATAAGCCTACAAGTTCATATATGTGACTAGTTTCAAATTTTGATTCCAAATAACCGCTCAAAACTCAAATTCTATTTTTTTAAAGAACTTGACAAGGTTTCAAAAAATTTCACATGATTTTGAATATTAAATCTAAGATATATTGATGAAATATAGTTGAAAATTGATAAGAATCACTTAGCCAATATTTGTACATGAAAATACCAAACAAACAAACTTGCTGATAGTAGCCTATATCATACGATGCAGATGTTATTTATGCTCTAAGTTAACCATACTTTATATATGTTTTAAGTTTTAAATGATAATAAAATGCTCTAATTGAGCTATTTATGCTTTGCAGGAACTACTTCGAGTTAAGAGGAGAATATAGAGTATTTTGGGGTCAAATATGTAGATACAAGTCCAATCGAGAAGAGCCCAGATGAAAACGAGCAAGAAAAGGTAAAGAAAAACTGGGCAACAACCCACCACGACCGCAGCTGGAACGTGGTGAAAGAAGGCGAAAAACATAATGTTTGGAAACCACTGCGGTCATGCCATGACCACGGTCGATCTGGAGAAAGCCAAAAAGTTTTAGGGCTAAAGTGTAAATCGTGGAAAATTTATCCTAATCCTATATAAACTTAACAAACTCGCCCAAGTGAAGGTTAAGCTTTTTTTAGACTGAATTGGAGGCAAGAACAAGTGTGAGAAGATCAAGACACCATTAGAGTTTTTCAATCTTCTTCCTGTTATCCTTATTTGCTAATTATGAATAATTTTATGGTTATATCTTGCTTTACTATGAGTATCTAAACATTTAATCTAGAGTTAAGGGAACCAATTGTTAGATGAAGTTTTGACTCAATTTTGTTATAATCGACCCGTGTTTATTATATGATTGTTCAACTATATTTTGTATGGTGATTAATTGAATGAGCTCTTGATTAATCGTGTCTAATTGCCTTGTGTTGCTTGAGAAAGAATACTAGGTTAGACCGCTGTTGAACAACACAACTTTTGGGTAATTGAAGAGATTAATTACTTGAACTTAAAAGTGGGGTTAGAAATAACAAAACTTTAGTGAGTTAATTCAGAGCTGCATAAATTATCAGCTACAGTAGTTTGAGAGAATACTCTAGTAAATTATCGTAGTTGATCGAGAGATAATTGCGGTAGCCCATAGCTCATAATCCTCATAGAGTATTACGGCAAGATTATATCAAAAGAGTTAAGAAGTAAACTAGCAATTGGGGAAATCAATACCCTAGATCTTTTTACCACTAAATTATCTTTGATTTAGATTACTATTAGTTTTAATACTATTTTACCTTAGTTAAACAAAACCCAATATTTATTTACAAAAATCTTACATCCAAAAATTGTTTGAGCTTATAATAGCATCACCAAGAGTTGTAATAAATAGGTTAGTTCCTTCAGGATTCGACTCCGGACTTACAAATCGAATTATATTTGCAACGGCCACTTTGTCTTATATAAGACATAGTTGGGCGTGATCAAATTTTGGCGTCGTTGCCGGGGAACTAACAATGTTATTTATTACAACTTAGAAGTAGTGGTAGAATTATTGGTTTAGATCAATTTTCTACGGTGTTAAATAATTTTTCATTGAAATTCTCACGTTTAAACTTTTGTATGATTAAGGTGTATGCCTAGAGATTCTTCGAGGACAAGTGAACTGCTTGAAGGACTCTCAAACCCTGAAAAAACATTCAGGGCATTAAACCTATCACACCTCCTTTTTCCTACTACACCCCGTGAAGGGTATAATCAAGGAGTTTTTCCAATTAAAGGACAATCGAAATGTGATTTAATATTAAGAGATTCAGAGATGCCACTTGGGAGATTTATGATGTCCCAAGTCACCAGTTGAATCCCGAATTAAGGAAATTATTGACTCTGTTTAACAGTCCGCGAACCAAAAATCCGAGTAAGGAATTCTGTTAACCCGGGAGAAGGTGTTAGGCATTCCAGGGTTCTGTGGTTCTAGCACGGTCGCTTAACTGTCATATCTGGCTTAGTTATCTGATTTTATACAATTATGAACCTATGTGCAAATTTTGACTTTTTAACCGCTTTTATTCATATTTTTTAAAGAGGATTGTAACGTCTTTAAAATATGTCTCGAATCACGTCACATAAATGCACCTGCGATTTTTGACATATTTTAACTTCGTTGGGATATGGATTTGGGTCACATAAATGTGCACCCGAGCTTAAGAAGGTAAATTTATTAAAATACGCGACTAAAGTAACTATGCGTTTTTAACTTTGTGAGGGCCATGAAAATTTGCTAAATGGCACGCCTCGACTTCTAAGAGTATTAAAAGAAATAATTAAATGAGGACCAAGCATTTGAGATTTTATTTGGCGCAGTGCACCTCGATTCCATTGTGGAAAAGATCGTAATTATGTCATGCGAACATGGACACACTCACGATGATGGATTAAAACTATGTTGAAGCAATCAAACAGTGTTCATTCTTCATAAACTTCAATACACAATCCATTACCACACGATCCATTTAAATTTCGACTCCCAATTTCTACTTTACCTTATCTAAAGTCTAAGTCCAACCCTTAAGACATGCGAACAAATTTAATAACTAACGGGTTTTGATTTTCCTACTAATTATTTCTAATACCTTACTTATAACCCACAGACAAAGAAAACTCAATATAAAATTCTCGTGAGAAGGAGAACTAATTAAATAAAATCATCTTTAAGCTAATTTAACAAAACAGTCCTAAGAAAAACGTAAAATAGAAACCGCCTCTCAAAATTTACGCTTCAGTATTTTGTCATATTAACTCATTCAATTTGAGTCAATCTTCACGTTCAGACACAATTTTACCAAACAAAAAATGCCAAACTCATCTCTCACATGTCGATTTTCACATTTTATTGACTTTATAATTCTAACAAATAATAATAATAAAAACAAAATTAAAGAGGTAAACTAATTATTTTGGATGAACTAGAGATATATGTTTAACCTATAAAAAGATCCTTACTACATAAGATAAACTAGAGTTGTAAAAAAAATGAATTATGCTAAAAACTCTTAAAACACCACACCTTTAATGCAAGATAACTTCCATAAATTTAAACTCACAAACTCAAAC
Source organism: Nicotiana glauca (assembly GCA_026770625.1). Lineage (NCBI taxonomy): Eukaryota > Viridiplantae > Streptophyta > Magnoliopsida > Solanales > Solanaceae > Nicotiana > Nicotiana glauca. The sequence continues at coordinate 146,980 of MU714353.1, forward strand.
CAGTGAACACAACATCCAAATGGATATGGGCTTAAGCAACCATATCAGCTAACAATAAAATAGCAAGAATAATGACCTTTGTGTTGATGGATCTAAGTTATAACTACAACAGCTGGATAATTTTTCAAGTGAAACACTCAGTGACTACAAATTCATGCAACGTCTAATTAAAACTAGTCCGTTTAACAAGACTATACAAACTCGAAACTTTCCAAAGAAGAGGAAAAACCAAACATGATGTACCGATTCAATTCTGGAGGTTTCTAAATTTAAAATCGGACTCAGATTCGTTTGAAAGTCCCTATAAAATGCAAAGAACTTCATACATGGAGAAAAACAGAATTATATGATAAATTGTGTTGCTGTATTGAACCAGATCTTATACTATACAGGAACAAACTTGAACACGATTAATGAGGAACAGGACCTATACCAAATCTGTTAGAATACTAATATAAATGGACATGCACTCAAACCATGGTTGTAATAAAACACAATATAAAAAAAACAGCTTTTGTTAATTAGACTAAACCAAAGTCCTTAATTGATACACATTGTCACGACCCAAATTCCCGAACCTGGTCGTGACGGCGCCTCTCGTGAAGACAAGGCCAACCAACTAACCCAAATCGCCTTTTTAACAATTCTTAAACATATCGAATAGAAAATACAACTTAAATGATGTTGATTAACTATATATATACAACCCAACTCAGCACGACCGGGGTATCACAAGTCATGAGCTACTACAGAGTTTACTAAAGTACTACAAGTTCGGAAATAGGAACAAAGTCTGAAAGTAATATGAACAACATAAAATAAGGGAGAAGATCTGGTGCCGCAGACGCTAGCGGTCACCTGTCTCAGCTATGATAACAAATCTTCAGTCACCTCAAAACCCGCTACCGGGTGGTCAAGTACCTGCATCTGCACACAAGGTGCAGAGAGTAAAGTGAGTACTTCCAACTCAGTGGTAATAAGAGTAAATAATAATTGAGCGGCAAGAAATCACGTAAGAGCATACCAACATTCAATACGAGACATCACAACTCTTTTGAAGGAAACAGTAAGTCCGGGAAAAATCCTTTTAGGAAATATCCAGCTCAGTTTAAAACTTCTTTTAGAAATGATCTTTTCAACGGTCGCGAATATATTTTTAAAATAATTTGTGACACTATGCACAGAAATCCGCCCCTCGGGCAATATACTTGTTCCGGGTCAGCCACTCGGGCTCCCAACGATCAATGATCAGATAGTACCAGCACAGTAGATAAATATCTCAAGAAATATCACAACAACAACAAACAATGAACAAATACATGAATGCAATGCAATGCGTATGATGGTACATTATGTACCCACTGCGGCGTGCAGCCCGAGCCATCCATATTTATTTATCGTCGACGACGCTTACTTGGGGTGTGTACAGACTCTGGAGGGGCTCCTACAACCCAAACGCAATATATTGGTCAGTCATTGTTACCTGACCAATTTATATCACACAGTGCCATTGTTACCATTGTGCCAAGTATCTATTACAGTGTCATTGTTACCACTGTTTCAAGTATATATATTACAGTGTCATTGTTGCTACTGTTTCAAGTATAATATACAGTGTCATTGTTACCACTATTTCAAGTCGCTTTATAATCAGTCCAGAAAATAATATAGTAAGCCCCTTGGGCATTTACAAAGTATAATTTCCAGCCCGAAATACATTTNAATATCATGCTATATAGCAATATCAATCCTTGAAGGATTTTACACGTCGGCACAAGGCCCCAAACATGGCAATCAGCCCAAATTATGATGATAACAAGTAATTTTAGTCAAATACGCAGTAAAATCAACAATCGGAACGGGCCAAGTCACAATCCCCAACGGTGCTCTACCCCACGCTCATATCCGGCGTGCAAGTCACCTCAATATGACACTATGATGTGCAAATCCGGGGTTTCAAATCCTCAGGATATCATTTACAAGTATTACTCACCTCGAACCGGAGAAATCTCTAGCCCGCGACGCCTTTTCCCCTCAAACCGGCCTCCACGCGCGTCAAATCTAACCAAAGTCAGGCCAAATATATCACAATATGCTAATGGGACATAACCCAATCGAAAGAACTCGAAAAATACTAAAAATCACAAAATTGGCAAAACCAGAGCCCCGTACCCACTTCTCGAAAAATTACAAAAGTCACATCACCAGATTCCCCGTCTCTCCACGAGTCCGTACATATAAAATTTACCAAAATCGGAGTTCAAATGACCCCTCAAATCTTCAAATCTTATTTTCAAATCCCAAGGCCTAAATCCTCAATTTACTCCTCAAAAACATGTAATCTAGTCGGATTATTCGTTGATAATTCAGTAATATGGAGTAGAATAATCACAAGTGACTTACCTCAAGATTTCCCATGATTTCTTGCTAAAAATCGCCCAAAATCCGAGCTTGGAAGTAAAAAAAAATGACCAAACTCGGACTGCTGGACATAAAATCTGTCCAGAAATTTTCGGTAATGTTCACGCGCGGGTACTGTTCACTGCTACAGAAAATACAACAACTTTTTAAGAAATTTGCAGCACAGCCATTTTTAACTAAAATGACTTTAATTCCATCATACGAACTCGGAATTAGACGATTCTTGTTCCTATGAGTCACAAATAATAATACGAACACAACCCATCAATAGAAACTCATTTCGGAGCTTGTTTGCCCAGTTCAATACCCATTTCGCTCGTTAAACAATTAACCCACATTTCGCGTCAAAAACCCAATCACGACTTGATGAAATTAAACCAAAATTTTCAGATCAGTCCTATAATTCATGATTTAAATTCTGAAAGTCTCGCAATCAAATTTGGATCTCTTGAACTAAAAATGAACCTTTAGATCATTACATTTATGCTCAAAATGGCAAAAATCTTTCAAAAATGACCCGATGGGCATCCGAAACACACCCGAGGCCCCCGGATCCCCCGACAAATAATACCAACCAGTCCCAAAATACATTATGGACTTGCTCGAGGCCTCAGATCACAGCAAAAAATGGTAAAACCACAAATTATACCTCAATTCAAGCTTGAAGAGCTTTGGAGTTTCCAACTTTTATTTCCGATGCCGAAACCTGTCAAATCACGTCTGTTTGACTTCAAATTTTGCAAACAAGTCCAAAATGACATAACGAAGCTACATAAATTCTCGGAATTCCATTCCGACCGCCGGATCAAAATTTCACCTATCAACCGAAAATCGCCAAAATACTAACTTCGCCAAAATATGCTAACTCCTTCACCGGACCTCCAAAATTACTTCCGATTGCGCACCTAAGCCTTAAATCATCCCCCGAAACTAACCGAATCATCGAAATTCAATTCCAAGACCTCTAACTCATAAGTCAACGTCCGGTTGACTTTTCCAAATTAATTCTTCCTTAAAGAGACTTATTATCTCATTTCTTATCAAAATCACTCCAAATAAATTCTAACGCACCCAATACCGATAATAAAATATAAGAAGGCGGGAAATGGGAAGAACGGGGTAGTAACTAACGAGACGACGGGTCGGGTCGTCACACACATTCTATCAAATTTAAAGCATTCTCGAGTTTCTTAAATTGACATAAAGTTTAACCAGTTGCATATCAGGGGATGTGGTATTTGAAATAAATTAGGCTAAAATGAACACTAATCCGAAAATACAGTAAAATCACATAGCTGATAAGTAACGAGGAATTAGCATCTATAAACCTTTTCAACTAGAATTAAATAACTAAATACAACAGCGTATTCGAAACTTCATTTCCACTCATGGTGTGAAGAGAATACCTGGGAATAAAAGAGAAACAGAAAGGTGAAGAATCAGCAAGGAGCAACAACAGTAGATGTCAATTTAGCATCAGTAATGAAACAGTGATCGTAACAACAGCTCAAATCACACTTTAAGGATCCAAAACTCAGTCCATTTCAACCCAATTGCACGAATTTGATACTTTCAGTAGTTTTGAATAACTCATCAAGATCAAAAGATAAAAAAAGCAAGCAGAATTTTTTGAGGAGTTTCTCACAAAGAAATACAGGGAAATCAGTGTTTTTTTTAGAATTCTCCTCAGTATTTTCACAGTATTTTTCTTCCAATGTCTGTCCCCCAGTGTGTGTCTGTGAATCCCTTTAAATAAGCATTCAGATTAGTGCACCCATCCCTACCATTTTCATCTTTTCAATTTTCAATTAACCTAGTGCTATTATAAAATTTCATTAGTGCACCATTATCAACTAGCAGCTCTTATTATCAGTACTAGTATTATTTCCACTACTTCAATTATTATATTATATGCTATCTATGTTGACCTCTAAGCTTCTGATAATTATCCCTTAAAATCCCTGTTAATACCCCTGAAATTAACCTGCCAGACTAACTTGGGTCAAATTGACCCATCAAAAGAAATCCTTAAAAAAATTCAAATCAGTTCCAGAAATTCGAATTACCAGTTGAGGCTTACGGAATTGGAACTAACTAATTAGCATGCTAAACAACCTAAACAACTCCATAGCTAACAAAATGAATCCCAATTATCAAACCACGAACCAATTATACACTAAACTACAATTAACATGTACAGGAAAGTGATCCGGCAAAACAAAAAATAGCAGAAGGTTTGAGAAGGAACAGAAAAATAGAAGAGAAAACAAAACTAGATAAAAAATGCAGAGAAATGAAGAAAAATACTTGCATGATATTCAAGCGAATGGGGAAATAGAGTCCGAACCTTCTAATTATTTGGATTTTCTGGCCAATTTTGATATTATTCGTGTGTCCTTGTCAAGAACACACGAATAACATCATAACATGCCTAAATCTTCACGACAAAATCGAAACAGGGGATGTTTTGGGAATTAGGGTTCATGGTTGATTCCTTTATCTAATATTCGAGGAATTGGATGGGTATTAGAGGGTGAAAGGTTATAGACTTGGGAAGAGGGTAGTCTAGTGGTCATGGGGTGTTGATTTGGAATGGTTTGGGGGCGGCACCGCCACCGGGGAATCTTGTGGCGGCGCTAGGGTTCATATGGTCAAAACTATATTCGACGGGTTCTAGGCAGATTCGAGGGAAGGTGTTTGGATATTTGGAATGAGGAGGTGGAGGCGAGACTAGGGTGTTAATTTGGGATGGTTTAGCTACCATCTGCCGCCGTGAGGCGATTTTCGGTGATGGAGGACGACGACGTTACAAGGAGAGGGCTCTAGAGGTTAGAGACGAGTGAAAGAGGTGGTTTGGTTTGGGGTAGGGGTAGGGGTAGGGATTTGGGTATATTAAAATTAGTGAGTTAATTTGGGCCATTGGATGATGAGAATCCAACGGCTCCGATTAACTCACTAATTGAAACGGGGTCGTTTTGAGTTAATGAGGCTGGACTGGTTCGGGGAAACGGGTCGGGGCTGGACCTGGTAAGGATGGGCGATCTCTGACCGTTAGATCAGGTCCATTTGACGGTCTGGATTAACGTAACGAAACTGAGCTGTTTTTTGGTGTTGTTTTAAGGCGGACTGGATTGAGGTGTGGTATTGGGCCGGACTGGGCAGGTATTTGGATATTTTTTGACGACTTTTTGGGCTTGGGGTGGGTTTGCACCAAATGTGATTTGCTCTTAATTATTTTTCTTTTCTCTTTTTATTTTCTACAATTCTAATTAAAATAAAAATACAAACCTAAATTTGAACCTCGACCAAAATTATCCCAAAAATATTAATTAACTCTAAGTAGTAATTATAACAAATAATTAAATACTAAATTAAAAGAAAAATCACACAATTTTGATATTAAAAACTAAAATGCGAAGTATGTTATTTTTTATATTTTTTTTAATTTTAAAACAACAACTTACTTGATTAATCCTAATTGTAAAATTAAATCCTAAACGCAAATGCAAATTTTTTTAAATATATTTTTCCATTAATTTAAATAAAATAACATGCACAGACAAAAATACAAACAATAATGGAAAATACCACGAAAATCCACAAAATTGGACACAAAGGAAAGTTATTTGATTTTGAATTCTTTGGGAGTAATTCGTGTGAGGCAAAAATCACGTGCTCACAGCTGCCCCTCTTTGCCCGTAAACACGAAGAGTTTTCGTGCAAAGACAAAGTGAGAGGATACGAGCAATTTTTGCCCGTTTCGATACTTCGTGTGAAGCATTTTTGAAAGATTTTACCGAACCTTTGCTTCAAAGGTTTCCTACATATCCTTGGCTAAAAAAGAATCAGGTCAATGTAGTTCGGGAAGTTTTGGTAGCTGGGACTACCATGAAGCTGTTGTTTCACTGTTACTGGTGCTGCTGTTACTTGCTGACCCCCTTATTACACCATGCTAAAAGAAAAATAAAGAAGCTAAACTAAGCTATGGTCTATGAATTACAAAGACTTATTCTCGAACTTGTTTTGCGACCGTCGTTGCCTGGTCGACTTGCATTTCTTACGATAGCTCCTTTATTGCTGTCTTACGCCGACTTTTTGACTTGAACTATATTTCTCCACTCTTCAGGTGATTATTTTATCGCTGATCCTTTGACCTTCCTCTCTTGATTATCGTCGTCTTCCTCTGTTCTCCAGGCGGGCTCCTGACTTCTTGACTTTAATTGTATTCCTCTGTTCTTCAGGCGGGCTCCTGACTCCTTGACTTGAAGTGTATTCCTCTATTCTCCAGGCGGGCTCCTGACTTCAAAACTTCAATAGGTAAGCCTTCATTCTCCAGGTGGGCTCCCGACTTCAACAAAATAGACAAAACCAAGAAAATTTTCTGCCCCAGTTTGGTGACTCTATTCTTCAGGCGAGTACTTTATTGCTGATCTTTTGAACGTCTTCTCTTGATCATTGTCGTCTTCCTCTATTCTCTAGGCGGGCTCCTGACTTCAAGATTTTACTAGATACACCTCTATTCTCCCGGCGGGCTCCTGACTTCAATACTTGAAATGTATTCCTCTGTTCTTTAGGCGGGCTCCTGACTTCAAAACTTTAATAGATACGCCTCTGTTCTCCAGGCGGGCTCCTGACTTCAACAAAATATACAAAATCAAGAAATTTTTCTGCCCCAGTTTGGTGACTGGGCATCATATCAATAAGAATTTGAAAGCTAAAATTTGAATTGTACTCCCTCTGTTCTTCAGGCGGGATCCTGACTTCAACAACTTGAAAGGTACTCCTCTGTTTTCCAGGTGGGCTCCTGACTTCAACTTGAATCGTATTCCTCTATTATCCAGGTGGGCTCCTGATTTCAAAAACTTTAACAATTTCAAGGATACAACTCTATTCTCCAGGCGGGCTCATGACTTCAACACTTTAAAAAGATACACCTTTATTCTCCAGGCGGGTTCATGACTGCTAAAACTTGAAATATATACCTCTATTATCCAGGCGGGTTCCTGACTTCAACAACAATGGATAAAAGAAAGGAACTTTTTCGCCCCAGTTCGGTAGCTGGTGCATGTCATTTTTATCAACTATTAATAAAACTTGAAAACTGAAATTTGAATTATACTCCCACTATTCTTCAGGCGGGTCCTGATTTCTGGAACTTGAAAAGTACGCCTCTGCTCTCCATGCGGGCTCCTGACTTCAAAATTGAAATGTTGCCTCCGTTCTTCAGGCGGGCTCCTGACTTCTACAATAACAAACAAAACAAAAAAACCTTTCTTCCCTAGTTTGATAACTGGGTGTAACTATGAGTGGCAATTGAATTATATTAATAATGATACTTTAAAAGTTATGCCCCATTATCCAGGCGGGTCTTGAAAACTTCTGGTAAATCGCACCTATTTAATACTCCATCATATTTTCTCACTGCAGAACCTCTTGTTTTTCCTTTCTCTTTTTTTTTTCAAAATAATCATATGTTATATCCCATTATCCAGAAGGGTCCTGAAACCTTTCAACTCTTACCTTAGGCGTGACAACTTCCATGTTTAAATTAAACTTCCTCACAACATTCCTTATCCTAATTCTTGTTACTACCAAAAATCTTAAAGCTTAGCCCCATTGTCCAAGAGGGTCCTGAAAACATCCCCATTCAAATCGGGGGGTCAAAAGGTGGAAAAAGATGGTGTTTCTTCTTGGGGGAAAAGGTGGAAAAAGATGGTGTTTCTTTGAGTTCCTTTGACTGTTAATTTCTGCTTCTTATGCTTATTTCAAACAAGTCCCATTTTCCAGGAGGGTCCTGAGAATTTAATTAAACAAACCTGTCTGGTACTTACTTTTCCTTGTGGCATGTTTCTCCACTATCAACAATATTTGCCATACCTGTTTTAAATTAAAGAAAATCTTGTCAGTTTAAAATGTGTTACTGGTTGTGATACTCTTGTTGGGGATGGTTTTCCCCTTGCTCCTTTTCGTGTTCTGCTTCGTTTGACTGCCTCGAACTTGGTCGAGAATTTTTGACCTTCTGAATATCCTTATCCACAAACTTTGGTATATTGTTTTTCACTTCTAACCTTCTTATCCAAAACTTTCCAATTGTTTCTTTCCCCTTTTGGATTTTCATCCGATCCCATATTTTTAAGGAATCTCCATCACTTTATCATTTGATTTATCAATGACGCTTCTTATGTCCCATCACCTTCTTTTCGGCATATCCTAGCCCCACTTTGCTTTGCATTACTTTGGAATCAGGCCGTAAACTCTAAAAATCCTTCTTATTTGTTAAAAACTGACTATTATTGGAAAAGTCTTAGCCAAAAGAAATGAAATACGATGACTTCAAAATATGAAAAAAACAAAGGAGAAGATCTTCCTTTAGAATATTTTGAGAAAGAAAAAGACTTATCTGAACGGGATAACTGACCCCAATGATCATGTTGTGCATTTTGGTTTAATCAACCCAGTCTATTCAATCAATTAATTTCCAAATTGTCCTGCTTTGTGCCTCAAAGCTTTCCCCAGCCTAACTCTTTTTCTGAATCCCCATCTTTGTTCAACTCGATGCCTTGACGGATCTTTTGCCGTCAACCTAACCTTATTTGTCCCTTTCTCAATTTCTTGTCGCCTCATGGTGCCTGTGAATGTTTTCACTAATAAGACTCTCTCATTTTCATTTTATCTCAACTTTCGTCGCCTTACAGTGCCCTTGCGAGTTTTCACTAATAAGACTCTCTCATTTTTTGAACTTATCTCAGCTTTCATCGCCTTACAGTGCCCTTGTGGTTTTTCACTTATAAGACTCTCTCATTTTTTCATTTTTCTTGCTTAAAACCGGAGTATTGCCCCTGGTATGAATTATCCTTACTTGCTTGATTTGGCACCTCTCGAAGACTGATCGGGAGGTCTTTCGTTGGATGTTAATGTGGATTTTTGGATAGGTTTGGAAAGAAAAGGGTATCAAAGAGTTCAAACCAAATCCAACAAGTTAGAATTTTAACTTTTGGAACCACCTTTCTCATTACAAACATAACTTTTGCCCCAGTTTTCTTGCTTGGGGACTTTTGGATTTTTATTTTGGTGTGACTGAACCCCAGAGAGAGGCTGCCTACGTATCTTTTCGGAATCAAGTCGAACGTAGTTCATGCTACTTCCTTGTTGTTACATTTTTTCTTTTCATTTGTTATTATTTTCTCTTTTCTATTTTTCTTTCTATTTTACTTTTTCCTTTCTCTTTTCTTTCTTCTATTTCTTCTCCTTTCTGGTTATTGATTCCAAAAGAGGGGTACGAAATAAAATAAATAAGGTTCAAAAGGGAGAATAAAGGGTAAAGTGTTTAGATAGCAAAACAAATTGCCTTCATCATTTCAACCTTCGAGATAATGCCAAGTACAAACAATCGATGATTATATTAAAGAAATCATACATAATATCTCTTGACTGCATCGGAATTGATAGCCATATCTATGCATTTTTCTTCAATATTTGTTAAACACAAAGTGCCATTTCTAGTTACAATGAACGGTCCTTGCCATTTAGGGGCGAACTTGCCCTTTGCTTCAGCCTGATGTGGAAGGATCCGTTTCAACACTTGCTGCCCTACTTCAAACTTTCTGGGACACACCTTCTTGTTATATGCTCTTGCCATCCTTTTTTGATACAATTGGCCATGACATACTGCTGCCAATCTTTTTTCATCAATTAAACTCAACTGCTCCAAACGGGTTTTTACCCACTCATCATCATCAATCTCAGCCTCGGCCACAATCCAAAGAGATAGGATTTCAACTTCTGCAGGGATAACTGCTTCAGTGCCATATACCAACAAATAAGGAGTTGCACCTACCGAAGTACGAACAGTAGTGCGATAACCCAGCAACGCAAATGGTAACTTCTCATACCTTTGACTGGAACTTTCTACCATTTTCCTCAGTATTTTCTTTATGTTTTTGTTGGCTGCCTCGATTGCTCCATTCGCCTCAGGACGATACGGGGTGGAATTGCGATGCGTAATCTTAAACCGCTGACACACTTCTTTCATCAAATTGCTATTAAGATTAGCACCATTATCTGTGACGATTACCTTTGGGATTTCAAATCGACAGATGATGTTGGAATGAACAAAATCGACCACTGCTTTCTTGATTACAGACTTGAAAGTTTTAGCCTCAACCTATTTGGTAAAGTAATCAATGGCCACCATGATGAACCTGTGCCCGTTGGATGTTGCTGGATCAATGGGTCCAATGAAATCCATGCCCCAAGCAACGAAGGGCCATGGTGCTGACATTGTGTGCAATTCCAATGGCGAAGAATGAATCAAGTCCCTGTGTATCTGGCACTGATGACATTTGCGCACAAAGCTAATACAGTCTCGCTCCATGGTGAGCCAATAATACCATGCCCGAAGGATCTTCTTCGCCAATATATATCCGCTCATGTGCGCTCCGCAAACTCCAGAATGTACTTCTGACATGACTGTCGTGGCTTGTTTAGCATCTATGCACCTTAACAAACCAAGGTCGGGTTTTCTTTTATATAGCACTCCCCCACTAAGGAAAAATCCACTTGCCAACCGTAGAATAACTCTATTTTGATCTTCTGTGGCTTGCATCGGGTACACTCCCATCCTGATGTATTCCTTGACATCGTGGAACCATGGTTCGCCATCAAGCTCTTCCTCTATCATGTTACAGTAAGCATACTGATCACGAACTCGAATATGCAATGGATCAACATGAATTTTGTTTGGATGGTGCAACATTGCTTCCAAGGTAGCCAAAGCATCGTCAACCTCATTATGGACTCTTGGTATATGCTTAACTTCCACTGATCGAAACCGTTGACAAAGATCATGCAAACATTGTCGATACGGTATGAGCTTCAAATCCCGTGTTTCCTATTCTCCTTGAATTTGATGTACCAGGAGGTCCGAGTCCCCTAAGACCAAAAGGTCCTAAACATCCATGTCCGCAGCTAACCGCAAGCCCAAAATGCATGCCTCATATTCAGCCATGTTGTTGGTACAATAAAAACGAAGCTAAGCCGTAACAGGGTAATAGTGCCCTGTTTCAGAAATAAGTACAACTCCTATTCCAACTCCTTTCATATTTGCCTCCCTATCAAAGAAAAGCTTCCATCCTAGTTCTTCAGTCAATTCCATATCATTGATATTCATCACTTCTTCATCAGGAAAATACGTCCTCAATGGCTCGTATTCTTCATCGACTTGATTCTCAGCCAAGTGATCAGCCATTGCTTGGGCTTTCATTGCAGTCCTTGTCACATAGACGGTGTCAAACTCCGTGAGTAATATTTACCACTTCACCAGTATCCCTGTGGGCATAGGCTTTTGAAAAATATACTTCAATGGATCCAAGCATGAAATGAGGTAAATAGTATATGATGTCAGATAATGCTTCAATTTCTGTGCCACCCAAGTTAGGGCGCAACATGTCTTCTCAAGTTGAGTGTAGTTAACCTCATAAATCATAAACTTCTTGTTGAGATTGTAGATGGCTTGCTCCTTCCTGCCAGTGACATCATGTTGCCCCAGTACGTAGCCAAATGAATTCTCCAGGACCGTTAAATAAAGAATCAACGATCTCTCTGGTTCCGGTGGAACCAACACAGGTGGATTTGACAAATACCCTTTTATCTGATCAAATGCCTCCTGACATTCTTCAGTCCATTTGACCGCAACATCCTTCTTCAGTAGTTTAAAAATGGGTTCACAAGTTGCTGTGAGTTGAGCAATAAACCTGCTGATGTAATTCAACCTTCCCAACAGACTCATTACTTCAGTTTTGTTCTTCGGAGGTGGCAACTCTTGGATGGCTTTGATCTTTGATGGGTCCAACTCAATGCCTCGCCGACTAATTATGAATCCCAACAACTTTTCGGATGGAACACCAAATGCACATTTGGCAGGGTTGAGTTTGAGGTCGTACCTACGAATCCTCTGAAAGAACTTCCTCAAATCTGCAATGTGGTCGACCTGCTGCTTTGATTTATCGATCAAATTATCCACGTATACCTCAATCTCTTTATGGATCATATCATGGAATACAATGGTCATTACTCGCATGTATGTCGCGCCCGTGTTGTTTAGACCAAATAGCATTACTCTGTAGCAATAAGTTCCCCAAGGCGTGATAAATGCCGTCTCCTCTGCATCTTCTTCATCCATCAAAATCTGATGATACCCAGCATAACAATCCACAAAAGATCCGATTTCACATTTGGCACAATTATCGATCAAAATGTGGATGTTAGGTAATGGAAAGTTATCCTTTGGGCTAGCTTTGTTCAGATTGCGATAATCAATGCATACCCTAATTTTTCTGTCCTTCTTCGGCACTAGCACCATATTAGCCAACCAATCAGGATATCGAGTGACCCGAATAACCTTTGCATCCAGTTGTTTGGTTATCTCTTCCTTAATCTTCACTGTCATATCAGTTTTGAATTTCCTCAATTTTTGCTTGACGGGAGGGAATGCCAGGTTAGTGGGCAATTTATGAACCACTAAATCAGTGCTTAAACCTGGAATATCATCATATGACCATGCACAAATGTCTTTAAATTCAATAAGTGCTTTGATTAGTTCTTCTCTGATGTTCGGTTCAAGATGGACACATATTTTGGTTTCTCTGATGTTATTTACGTCCCCTAGATTGATGGCTTCTGTATCGTTTAAGTTAGGCTTGGGTTTTTCTTCGAATTGACTTAGTTCCCTACTAATCTCTTTGAAGGCTTCATCTTCATTGTATTCTGACTCATTATCATCATTTTCTATTGCTTGCACTATCATTTCGGAGTCATATTGATTTTCTAGACTGGGATAAGGACTCCTTATGCAAGCCATGTCATTAGGATCAGTATAAAGGGAACTGCATAGAAAAGAAAAGAAGAAAATAAGATTAAAATAAAAAATAAGGAATGAGAAAAAAAACTTTCATTTTATTGAAGTACGGGATAACAAGGTTTTGCACACTTTGACGAACAAAAATAAAAGAAATCTGGATTACAACCCTGGAATAATCCATACAAATAGGAAAGTAAATCAGAGCCAACTACCAAAACTCCCTCCGAGTGGAAAGATGAGTAGCTCTCCAATTATTGATCTTTGCCTTTGGTCCCACGAATTGCACATCTGCCTTGCTGGACCTTTCCCCAGCTTCTATTATGTTAACCTTAGCAAATAACCTTTCGAATCCTTTGTCCAAATCACCATCTGCACCAATCAATGACCCAAAAACTTTTGAGGCCAAATGCTTTCTAATACTCGGCCTGCCGAAAGATCTGGACAGGCGCGAGATTGGCTTTGGAAGGACTCATGCCTTTTGCTTTATCTTCTTAGCTCTTCGGATGTCTGCAGCTGTAGGTTAAACCCCAAACCGAAGGTTCCCATATTTTTCGGTAAGGATATCGGCTGTACAATACCTTGAAGAGATTCACCCAAGCCTTTACCAGGCACAAAGCCGTTTCCCAACATTTCACATGCTATCATGACGTATGCGGAGGTTATCTTTGCATTCAGAATATGTTCCCTATCCGAAATTTTCTTGACCGATACTGTGTCACAAACTTGGTATACCCATGGCCCGACGCCATCCTCTATCTTAACAAAGGGCACAACGGTGTTGCTCTGGGAGCGCAAATTATCCATGAACCATAATCTCTTGTCGGTCCCACTCAAACTTAATCACTTGATGCAGGGTAGACGGAACCGCCTTTGCAGCATGAATCCAAGGTCATCCCAACAAAAGAGGAGACTGCAATATCTAACACTCCACAGGCCCAATCATCAGTTCCAGCACTATATCACCGGCCGATTCTTTACCCCCACCATCGAACCCCCAAACGCAAATGCTGTTCTTGCTGATTCTGTCACTATCCACTTTCAGTTTGTTCGATGTAGAGAGAGGACAAATGTTTGCACTAGACCCGTTGTCAACCAAAGCTCGGGTAACCACAGATTCCTCGCATTTAACTGTAAGATAGAGGGCCCTATTATGCTCGATACCTTCTTTGGGTAGCTCATCATCGACAAAGGTGACCTTGTTTATCTCAAATATCCTATTTGCAATCTTTTCCAAGTGATTGATGGAGATCTTGTTAGGTACATGTGCCTCATTCAGGATTTTCATCAATGCCTGCCGATGTTCATCAGAATGGATCAATAGTGAAAGTAATGAGATTTGAGCCGGCATCTTCTTTAGCTGCTCTATGATGGAATAATCCCGCAACTTCATTTTCTTTAAGAACTCTTCTGCTTCTTCTTCGGCCACTGGCTTCTTTATTGCCGCTGGGTTGGCCTTTCTCAATTCCGCGGGAGCAAAACACCTTCCCGAGCGAGTTAGCCCTTGGACCTCACAAACTTCTTCCTTGACCTCCTTTCCCTTATAGGTCACTGTTACCCGGTCATAATTCCACGAGATGGCTTTGTTGTCAACCACCGGCAATTGGACTACTAGCTTGATGATGACTGGGTCTATACGAGCACCTTTCACAATTAGAACGGGTCTGCTTATTGCTCCTAGTACGACCACATTTGCCTCTCCCCGTTTTATCATTACTTTGCTTGGAGACTCCTTCTGAATCACCACTACTGGTTTACTATTTGTTTCCTTCTCACTTACCAACGGCTTTTTGCTAGTTGACTCCTTTACCAGCCTGCCTTCACTTGACCTGATCATCATTACGGTTTGAGAGGGTTTTAGACCCTTTCTCTGTCCATACCAGCTCAATCATATTGGTCTCATGATGGGACAGGAGTGGATTATGGTTGATATTGGGTCCTTCCGAGGTTTGCACCTCGATTCGACGAGTGTTGATGAGCTCCTGAATAGCTGTTTTCAACCTCCAGCATATCTCCGTATCATTTCTAGGGGCTCCCGAACAATATTCACAACATACCAAGTGATCAAGATTTCTAGGAGGGGGGTTTGGTAGCTTAGCCTCAACCCGATTCAACAATCCCAGCTGCCTCAGTCGGTGGAACAGACTGGTGTAAGACTCTCCCAGTGGAGTGAAAGTCTTTTGCTTTTGTGCCCTCTCATTCATGAAAGTTTGGTTCAGACGGAAACCTGTACCAGAGGGGTTTCTGTATGCTCTTGGAGGTGGGTAGTTATTTTATGGGGTCGGTGCACGCTATGGTGCATAGATGGGAGGTTGAACATATGTCTGAGCATGGTGGACGGAAAAGTGAGGATCTGGTGGTGGGTAGTAATGTTGTGGATGGCCATATGGAGTATGGGGGTAATTTTGTTGGTGGGGTCGGAGCTAGCTATAGTAGGGTGAGGGGCCTCTGGATCCGAACCAAACTCTGGGCTCAACCGTGGCAACATCTTCTTTCTTCTTCTTCCCGAGCACACCCCCAGTGCCGCTCTAGATAGCTTGAGTGGTTGATTTGATTTCTGAGTAACTCATGATTTTGTTGTACTTGAGTCCTTCATCGATCTTGCCACCCATTTTTACAACCTCGTTGAAAGACTTGCCGATCGCAGTCACCAGGTGACTAAAATAAGTCGGCTCCAAAGCTTGCAAAAAGTAATCAACCATTTCTCCTTCTTTCATTGAAGGGTCAACTCTTGCAGCTTGTTCCCTTCAATGGAAATCGTATTCCCTGAAACTTTCCCCGGATTTTTTCTCCAGTTTTATCAATGACAGACGATCTAGAATGATTTGCAGATTGTATTGGAAGTGGCTGGCGAATGCTTGTGCCAAGTCATCCCAAGTGTACCACCTACCATGGTCCTGTAGCGTATACCATTCCAATGCAGACCCGCTCAAACTCTGGCTGAAGTACGCCATTAGCAACTCATCTTTTCCACCCGCCCCTTTCATTTTACTGCAGAATCCTCGCAAATGTGCCACTAGATCACCATGCCCGTCGTACAGATTGAACTTAGGCATCTTGAACTTGGCTGGCAGCTGAACATCTGGAAACAAACATAAATCCTTATATGCCACACTGACTTGGCCACCCAAACCCTGCATATTCCGGAAAGATTGCTCTAGGCTCTTTACTTTTCGAAACATTTCTTCCTGCTCTGAATTCTTGTTTTGCTTTTCGGTTTCTGCCGGGTTGTCAGCTGAATAGGGGAAGGGTACGGTTCAGGTGCTTTGAAGGTGGGTTCAGGAGGGTAATACTGATGCTCCTGAGTTTGGAACACAGGCTCGCTGGAAGACCTGTGGAGTGTGGCCGGTGGAGGTGCCACGAAACAGGGGTAATTGGTGGTGGAAGGTATGGATTTGTTTTTGGCATTTAGGGTGTCCGAGAGGTGGTTGCCTGGTGTTGCTGATATGTAGGAAAGTTGGGCGGTGAGTCTGAAACCAGCTGTTCCGGAGATTAGGCGGGTATTGGGAGAAAAGTGGGGTTAGCAGGATAGGATGGTGCTGGATGACCACTTGTCCAAGCTTGGTACATCTCAGCTATCTACTGTTTCAATTTGTACACTTCATCTTTCACTGCTTGCACATCTACCTCTTCTACCTCAGTGTTTCCTTCTTTATCAGTGCTAGACATTATCACTGGTATCCGTCCCATTGATGTAGTCTGATAGTGTTGTTGTGCCAGTACGCTCTAAGTAAACTAACTGCTTGAGATTTATAGAAATAACAACAAACTTGTTAGTTTTTAGAGTTTAACAAATAGGTAATCGCACGTTGGGATGCAATGCACCTAAGCAGTTTAACCATTTCTATCATGTCATTTGCTTCGACTGCATGCGTCATTTAGGCCCTTAACATTTGAGCCACTCGCCTTTCAAATTTCCTTTATTTACTTTCATTTTCTTTCTCTTTTCTTTTTCTTGTTTTAATGATGGTCGAATCTTATGTGGATTGCCTACATATCATGTCCCCGTATGAATCAGACCGTGTATAGTTCTGGCCGGTGTAAAGTACATAGTAAAATATTTTCCACACGAACAACTGATTTTATTAAGCCATTTGAACAAACTTTACAAACTTTAAAGACGAACATAACAAAACTTAAAGGACAGACAGACAGACATACAAAGTTTAACAAGAAAGACTCGAAACAAAGATTAAGAATATACTAATGCTTTAAAAAATTTTTGGGGCCCGCAAGGCATCATTCGGCCTTTCCGCGGGACTTGGTGCGAGATCCTTTTGAAGCCTCTCTAGATTGCTCATTATTTGCCGGACGAATGTCATCACTGCCGCAAAAAGGTGGTATGGGTCATGTTCTCGCATGCTCGGCATTTTGCCACAATGTAATGTGCGATGTTTGCGACCTCTTCTCTAGTCCTATTTTTCTCTTGCAACAGTCGTCCTACTTGTCGATCTCGGGCTTCTAGCATTCGAGAGTTATGGAGGAGTTGATCTTGAAACTCGTTCATTTTTTCCTCTATTCGTGCCATTAGGTCTTAACAGTGTTTCCTATCTGCTCTGAAATCTCTAGCTTGCCCGAATATCCTATCTTCAAGAGTGCCTATTTGTTCTCTCAGGATAGTGACGATCCCGTCATAGTCCCTCTTCATCTACTGCATATGAAGTGCTCGCTCTGTTGCGCCCTTTGTCCATTTGGCTCGGACCCTTACCAGGCTAGCTTTAAACCTTTCCAAACCCTCTTGGCATTCGCGGGCTTTCCCTTTCAAATCATTTATGAGTTTTTGGTTAGCCCAACTTCTTTCTGGGTTTCTGACAGCTATTCTCATCTTTCGAATATGAGCTTTAAGGGCCTCGTTTTCTTGGATCAGCTTCTTCTTTTCCCATTCATCTGCAGCGGCTTGAACATCCTTTTCAAACTGAAGATCCATGGCCCGTTTTTCCAATTCTCCTATTTTGGCCTTGTATTCATTTTCTTTAGCTAACCAGGCGCATTGTTCTTGTGAAGATTTGGCAAAATCCTAGAGGTGAGGTCTTTTGACCTGCCTCCCAAATGCAACGTCCCTTCTATACCAGGCATGATACTCAGGTGAAACTTCCCCTTTAGATCGATCCCGTACACAGGTATTTGTCGCCAAATATTGACACTCGCTCCAGACTTGGCGGACCATTGCTTCAGGAAACTGGCCATCAAGACCAATCTCAACCACTTGGAGACTAATATCGTCATCTTTTGGCACTATTTGGCATCTCCCGAGTTGCCTTAAAACCCGATACGGAGCATAAGTCTGAATGCTCTTAAGACCCATCAAGAGGAAATACGGCCTTGCTGCTGGAATATATATGATTTCATCAACAGGCAACCATCCAAACGTCCACTCTATTTGACTAGCAGCGAGGGACCGAAAGTATGTTGTCAAGCCCGTGAATCCTTTAGGCAAGCTGACCCCCTTAATCCTCGTATAAAACTCCTCTATACAAGTTTTCTCTGTAGACCCATACCTTAGGAACTGAGGACGATGGCACAGGTGTTCGGTCATCCACATTTGCAACAATAGATTGCACCCCTCAAAGAAGTCCCCTCCGACTTTGCATGCTGTAAGAGCACGGAAGATTTCAGCTACTATAACGGGCACATGAGTACTTTTGGCTTGAGTCATTAAAATGCTGACGACCCCAGTGATTTTTATGTCAATGTTTCCATCCCTCATCGGGAATACCAAAAGCCCCAAAAAGACCACTATAAAAGCAAAACGTCTATGTTCCTCCCACTTTTGCCGGTTTCCTTTGCTACATATCTTGCTTTCCGGGTTATTGAACCCTCATATGTGGCCATATCTATGGTATATAAAATGTAGGGTGCAAAAGCTATTCACCAAATCCGTGTTGTGAATCGTCCTGATTATCTTCAGCGAGTCTAAGAATCTGTGTATAGTTATGGTTCTCGTGGCGACCAAGTACTTGTGCCTTAACAGAACCTCAACACTTCCGATGTATCCAACTATTTCCTCTAGGGTCGGGGTGAGTTCAAAGTCCGAAAAATAGAACACATTGTGTGTCGGGTCCCAACATGTGACCAATGTTCTGATGATGTCTCCCCGAGGCACAATCTCCAACAACCCGGTAAGCCCATTCAAATATTTTTTGACCTCGCCTTGTCCTTCCACACCTAGATCGTTCCACCATAGACGCAACTCCAGAGTGATTCTATTCATGATTGAGAATGGTTCATTTTGAATCGTGCTCATCCTGCACATTTATTAAGGTGAGTTAATCACTTATTTTGACCCTAAAAAAATTACACTATTTTTCTCTAATTTCTAATTTAACATGGACAACCGGTCTTGCTGATACGGTCGTTCAGCACTTTGAGAAGAAGATTTTAAGGTTGTGCCCGCTAACCATTGAGAAATAGCCCAAGGTGGTTATTCTTGCAAAAACAACATTCTGGTGCCCTTTTAGGGACATTCGGCTTGTTTTAGACAAGAATGACATCACCCGCTTTATTTAAAAAATTTGTTGTTTTTGGGCTATGTTTTGTAAAAGGGTAGTTGGACCCGATGGGGGTTGCTTATGTATCCCATACCCTGTGAGAATCAAACTAGCGTAATTCGAGCAAATAAAACAAACTATTTTTGAAAACAAGATTCTTTTTTATTGGCAAATAAATTATTTTTGAAAACAAGACTCTTTTTGTATTTTTTTTTCAGTGGCAAATAAAATAAACTATTTTGAAAATAAAATTCTTTTCGTTTTTTCTTTTTCATTGGCAAATAAAACAAACTATTTTGAAAATAAACTTTTTTTCCAGATTTCTCCCATTATTTACAAACCGGTCAACATGCAAATCCAAAGCAAATAAATGCATAAAAATCAAGTAGGATGCATCAGGATGGCTTTTTATTTTGGGTACCACTGTCCTAGACGGACCCGAACCCTGTGTTGAGTCCCCTAAGTCAAAGTACACATGATGCAAATAAGCGTTCCTACTAGAGATTCGGCATGAGGCTGAGTTATTCTAGGTTCAAAACCTAGGTATATGTTCTAGACTGTGTACCCAAGCGGACAACTTGAGTTGAGGAGGGGGCTACGTACCGGGAACCAAAAGGCCATCCGGCTTAGTAACTTTTCCGGCCTCTTTCTTACTTTAAGGTATGACACCAACAGAATAGGGAGTCTCGACCAGCGAGCACATCCCCGAAGAAGAGAAGAGAAGGGTTTCGTAACAGTTTATATGTATAATTAAAATAATATCAAAGTGGTAAAAGCATCATTTTGCACATTAAGCCCAACGTGTAAAAATATCAGATAATAAACAAAGCCAAATACAACAATTATTCTAAGCTCGAATTCTTGAACCCTGAACCAAAAGTTCTGGGTTCATATTCCCCAGCAGAGTCGCCAGAGCTGTCACACATCCTTTTTCCTACTACACCCCGTGAAGGGTATAATAAAGGAGTTTTTCCAATTAAAGGACAATCGAAACATGATTTAATATTAAGATATTCAAAGTCGCCACTTGGGAGATTTATGGTATCCCAAGTCTCCGGTTGAATCCCGAATCAAGGAAATTATTGACTGTGTTTAACAGTCCGCGAACCAGAAATCCGAGTTAGGAATTCTGTTAAGCCGGGAGAAGGTGTTAGGCATTCCCGGGTTCCGTAATTCTAGCACGGTTGCTTAACTGTCATATCTAGCTTAGTTATCTGATTTTATACAATTATGAACCTATGTGCAAATTTTGACTTTTTAACCGCTTTTATTCATATTTTTTAAAGAGGATTGTAACGTCGTTAAAACACGTCTCGAATCACGTCACATAAATGCACATGCGATTTTTGACATATTTTAACTTCGTTGGGATATGGATTTGGGTCACATAAATATGCACCCGAGCTTAAAAAGGTAAATTTATTAAAATATGCGACTAAAGTAACTACGCGTTTTTAACTTTATGAGGGCCATGAAAATTTGCTAAATGGCACGCCTCGAGTTCTAAGAATATTAAAAGAAATAATTAAATGAGGACCAAGCATTTGAGATTTTATTTGACGCAGCGCACCTCGATTCCATTTTAGAAAAGATAGTAATTATATCATGCGAACGTGGACACACTCACGATGATGGATTAAAACTATGTTGAAGCAATCAAACAGTGTTCATTCTTCATAAACTTCAATACACAATCCATTACCACACGGTCCATTTAAATTGCGACTCCCAATTTCTACTTTACCTTATCTAAAGTCTAAGTCCAATCCTTAAGACACGCGAATAAATTTAATAACTAACGGGTTTTGATTTCCCCACTAATTATTTCTAATACCTTACTTATAACCCACATACAAAGAAAACTCAACATAAAATTCTCGTGAGAAGGAGAACTAATTAAATAAAATCATCTTTAAGCTAATTTAACAAAACGGTCCTAAGAAAAATGTAAAATAGAAACCGCCTCTCAAAATTCACGCTTCCGTATTTTGTCATATTAACTCATTCAATTTGAATCAATCTTCACGTTCGGACACAATTTTACCAAACAAAAAATGCCAAACTCATCTCTCACATGTCGATTTTCACATTTTATTGACTTTATAAATTCTAACAAAAAAAAAAATAAAAACAAAATTAAAGAGGTAAACCAACTATTTTGGATGAACTAGAGATATATGTTTAACCTATAAAAAGATTCTTACTACATAAGATAAACTAGAGTTGTAAAAAAAATGAATTATGCTAAAAACTCTTAAAACACCACACCTTTAATGCAAGATAACTTCCATAAATTTAAACTCACAAACTCAAACCAGTGAACACAACATCCAAATGGATATGGGCTTAAGCAACCATATCAGCTAACAATAAAATAGCAAGAATAATGACCTTTGTGTTGATGGATCTGAGTTCAAACTACAATAGCTAGATAATTTTTCAAGTGAAACACTCAGTGACTACAAATTCATGCAACGTATAATTAAAACTAGTCCGTTTAACAAGACTATACAGACTCGAAACTTTCCAAAGAAGAGGAAAAACCAAACATGATGTACTGATTCAAGTCTGGAGGTTTCTAAATTTAAAATCGGACTCAGATTCATTTGATAGTCCCTCTAAAATGCAAAGAACTTCATACATGGACAAAAGCAGAATTACATGATAAATTATGTTGCTGTATTGAACCAGATCTTATACTATACAGGAACAAACTTGAACACGATTAATGGGGAACACAGCCAATACCAAATCTGTTAGAATACTAATCTAAATGGACATGCACTCAAACCATGGTTGTAATAAAACACAATAAAAAAACAAACATTTTTTGTTAATTAGACTAAACCAAAGTCCTTAATTGATACACATTCTATCAAATTTAAAGCATTCTCGAGTTTCTTAAATTGACATAAAGTTCAAATCCAATAGTTAACCAGCTGCATATCAGGGGATGGGGTATTTGAAATAAATTAGTCTAAAATGAACACTAATCCGAAAATACAGTAAAATCACATAGCTGATAAGTAACGAGGAATTAGCATCTGTCAACCTTTTCAACTAGAATTAAATAACGTAATACAATAGTGTATTCGAAACTTCATTTCCACTCATGGTGTGAAGAGAATACCTGGGAATAAAAGAGAAACAGAAAGGTGAAGAATCAGCAAGGAGCAACAACAGTAGATGTCAATTTAGCATCAGTAATGAAACAATGATCCTAACAGCAGCTCAAATCACACTTTAAGGATCCAAAACTCAGTCCATTTCAATCCAATCGCACGAATTTGATACTTTCAGTAGTTTTGACTAACTCATGAATATCAAAAGATCAAAAAAGCAAAAAGAATTTTTTTAGGAGTTTCTCACAAAGAAATACAGGGAAATTAGAGTGTTTTTTAGAATTCTCCTCAGTATTTTCAGAGTATTTTTCTTGTCCAATATCTGTCCCCCAGTGTGTGTCTGTGAATCCCTTTAAATCAGCATTCGGATTAGTGCACCCATCCCTACCATTTTCATCTTTTCAATTTTCAATTAACCTAGTGCTATTATAAAATTTCATTAGTGCACCATTATCAACTAGCAACCCTTATTATCAGTACTAGTGCTATTTCCACTACTTCAATTATTATATTATATACTATCTATGTTGACCTCTAAGCTTCTCATAATTATCCCTTAAAATCCCTGTTAATACCCCTGAAATTAACTTGCCGGACTAACTTGGGTCAAATTGACCCATCAAAAGAAATCCTTAAAACAATTCAAATCAGTTCCAGAAATTCGAATTACCAGCCGAGGCTTATGGAATTGGAACTAACTAATTAACATGCTAAACAACCTAAACGACTCCATAGCTAACACAATGAATCCCAATTATCAAACCACAAACCAATTATACACTAAACTACAATTAACATGTACAGGAAAATGATCCGGCAAAACAAAAAATAGCAGAAGGTTTGAGAAGGAACATAAAAATAGAAGAGAAAACAAAACAAGATAAAAAAAATGAAGAGAAAGGAAGGAAAATACTTACATGATATTCAAGCGATTGGGGAAACAGAGTCTGAACCTTCTAATTATTTGGATTTTCGAGCCAATTATGATATTATTCATATGTCCTTGTCAAGAACACACGAATAACATCGTAACAGGCCTAAATCTTCACGACCAAATCGAAACAGGGACTGTTTTGGGAATTAGGGTTCATGGTTGATTCCTTGATCTAATATTCGAGGAATTGGAGGGGTATTCGAGGGTGAAAGATTATAGATTTGGGAAGATTGGAGTCTGGTAGTCATGGAGTGTTGATTTGGGACGGTTTGGGGGCGATGCCGCCACCGGGGAATCTTGTGGCGGCACTAGGGTTCATATTGTGAAAACCATATTCGACGGGTTCTAGGAAGATTCGAGGGAAGGTGTTTGGATATTTGGAATGAGGAGGTGGAGGCGAGGCTAGGGTGTTAATTTTGGGTGGTTTTGGCTACCGTCCTCCGTCGTGAGGCAATTTTCGGCGGCGGAGGACGGCGACGTTACAGGGAGAGGGCTCTAGAGGTTAGAAATAAGTGAAAGGGGGAGGGGGGTTGGTTTGGGGTAGGGGTAGGGATTTGGGTATATTAAAATTAGTGAGTTAATTTGGGCAGTTGGATGATGAGAATCCAACGGCTCCGATTAACTCACTAATTGAAACGAGGTCATTTTGAGTTAATGAGGCTGTACCGGTTCGGGGAAACGGGTCGGGGCTGGAGCTGGTGAGGATGGGCGATCTCCGACCGTTAGATCATGTCCATTTGACAGTCTGGATTAACGTAACGAAATAGAGCCGTTTTTTGGTATTGTTTTGAGGCGGACTGGATTGAGGTGTGGGATTGGGCCGGACTGGGCAGGTATTTGGATATTTTTTGACGGGTTTTTGGACTTGGGGTGGGTTTGGACCAAATGTGATTTCCTCTTAATTATTTTCCTTTTCTCTTTTTATTTTCTACAATTCTAATTAAAATAAAAATACAAACCTAAATTTAAACCTCGACCAAAATTATTCCAAAAATATTAATTAACTCTAAATAGTAATTATTACAAATAATTAAATACTAAATTAAAAGAAAAATCACACAATTTTAATATTAAACACTAAAATGCGAAGTACGTTATTTTTGTAATTTTTTTTCATTTTTTTTAATTTTAAAATAACAACTTACTTGATTAATCCTAATTGTGAAATGAAATCCTAAACGCAAATGCAAATTATTTTTTTATATTTTTCCATTAATTTAAACAAAATAACATGCACAGACAAAAATGCAAACAATAATGGAAAATACCACAAAAATCCACAAAATTGCACACAAAGGAAAGTTATTTGATTTTGAATTCTTTGGGAGTAATTCGTGTGAGGCAAAAAACATGTGCTAACAAAACCGTGCCAACAAGAGGAACAAACAATCACGACAAACATACCAACTTGAAATTGAAATGGGTGACGTAGATAACGTCACCGAGAACATCAGGGATGATCAAGCTGACCCAAACGTCAGAGTGGTGGCACCTCTTGTGCCATAAGCTGCACTTTATGATTGGGAACAGCCAACAACTGACAACCTGTCCATCGCCATTATTGTGCCCCCAATACAAGCGGAGACATTCCAGATCACCAACAACATGCTGCATCTTCTGCAGAATAAGGGATTGTTCTCTGGGTCACACATTGAACACCCTTAACAACACTTGAAAAAATTTCTATCGATTTGTGTGACCCAAAGGTAGCCAAATGTGACCCCAGAAGCCATCAAGTTGTTACTGTTCCCGTTCTCTGTGACTGGGGAAGCTCAGACTAGGCTGAATTCGCTAAAAAAAAATTCCATTTTCACTTGGGAAGAATTAGTCAATCAGTTCCTGAACAAGTGTTACCCGCCCAACAAGTCTGCAAGACAGATTGATGAGATAATGTAGTATAAGCAGCAGCCTACTGAGACCTTGTAGGAAACTTGGAAAAGATTCAAAGGGTTGCTAATAAAGTGTCCCCACCATGGTATTCCAGACCAGATGCTCGGCCAGAGATTCTACATGGGGTTAGCAGACAATTTAAAATCCAATGTAGATGCTTCAGTTGAGGGTGCATTTTTGAGCAAGACATTCACAGAGTGTAAAACCATCTTGATAAGATGTCCCAGAATTTTGGGTGGATGACGAAAGGTACGACGCTGACACCAATACTGCATTCAGTTCCTCTTGACCCAAATAATTCACATGTAGAGAACATAGACATACTCATGACTCATATGAGTATATTGACAAAGAATATTGATGAGATGGGTACAAAGCATATGCATATCATTGACATAACAAATGAAGGACTGTGTACACCTTGCATTAATCAATCTTATGTGTGTTCATGGAGTAGAGAAGGTGACAACCAAGGGTTAAGAGAGGATATGAATTATGTCAACAATTTTGGGGGTCAGAGACAAGGAGGACAATAATGGAGACCAACACCCAATCAGTAGTATAGACCGAACATGCCACAACCTGGAGGTATGCGGCCTCAAGGCCAAATGGTGCCATATCAGAGACAACAGGGCTATCCACAGCAAAACCAACATTAGTTGGCATAGCAACCACCTCCTCAGCAACAAGATGGCAACATAGTAAAAATCAGGGGTATGCTGCAACAATTCATTGGAACAAATGGTAAGGTGGAGGAAAAGTTGGCAGTGAATGACTCAACAATAAAGAATATCAAAACTCAACTGCGGCAGCTGTCCATAACCTTAAATAACTGCCCCTAGGGAACATTGCCAACCGATATGAACATTAACCCCAATGAGCAAAACTCGAATCAACTGATGGCAGTAAGACTCCGCAATGGGAGACATTTAGACAGGGAGCAAAAAGTTGCTCAATCCAGAAGAGAGACTATGCCAGCCACTCTAGTTCCATTAGATATAGATGAATCAGCAGAGCTAAGTGAAGTGGTGGTTGAACAGGTTCAGGTTGATAAGGGTAAGGGTAAAGAGAGTGAACAATCTACAGAACATGTGGTACCTCTTATGCCACAAAACCCCAACAAAGAGAAGCCAACAAGCAGTGAACAAAGGGTGATACCTATACCATTCCCTCACAGACTAGCAAAACAAAAGAAAGAAGATCAATACAGGAAATTCATGGAGATGCTTCGTCAAATTCAATTGAATATTCCCCTGATGGATGCTTTGAGGGAAATTCCAGGCTATGCAAAGATGATGAAGGACCTGATATGAAAATTTGATTTTCAGGACCTATCCATAGTAACTCTGACTCTGCAATACAGTAGTGACAAGACACATGGTTCAAGAGATGTCTGATCCAGGCAACTTCACTATTTCATGTATTATTGGGAGTTATGCTTTTGCAAAAGCATTGTGTGACTTAGGATCTAGCATAAACTTGATACCTTTGGCAATATACACAAAACTGGGCATCGGTAAAGATAGACTAACTTCGATGCTGTTGTAGCTGGCTGACCGCACGGTTAAAAGGCCAATAGGGATTCTTGATGATGTGCTGGTGTGAGCACGTGATTTTTACCCTATCTATGAGTTTATTCCCACAAAAGTCAAACGAAATAATTTTTTCTCTTATTTTTACAATTTTTGTGGATTTTTACGTTAATTGTATGCATGTTATTTGTGCATGTGAAAATACAAAAAATAATAATATGCATTTAGGAATTTAATTCCACATTTTCGTATTAAGTAGGTGTAAGCACGTGATTTTTGCCCTATATGAGAATTACTCCCAAAAATTCAAAATAAAGTAGTTTTGTATTTGTCTGTGTGTGTTTGTTTGTTTAAGTTAATGAAAATACAAAAATATACCGCATTTGCATGTAGGAATTATTTGTGCGATCGTAAATTTTTTTTTATTAATCATAAAATGGTTAAAAAGAAAATTACAAAAAATACACAGTTTTGTGCTTTGCCATTAGGATTCTATTTAAATGTGTAATTTGTGTTAACGGTTTGAGTGTTAATTAATAAGCGTGTAATTTTTATTCCTCTTAATGTGTCTAAAGTGGTTTTAATTTGAGTGTGGCTAGCTAACAAATGACACAAGAGGGCTAAAATTGCAAAAATCCAGCCCAAATTAGGTGCCAGCCCAATCCGTCTCATCCAAAGCCATCAGAGATAGACCAAACGACGCCGTATGGGCGTTTACATACAGGCCGTTGATCAAATCCAATAGACGACCCAGATCAGGTGTCCCTTTAATCCAAACGGTGTCGTTTTGATACGCCTGATCTAGACCGTCTGTCCTATTCAATCCAACGGTCCAGGTCACCCCGTCTCTACCCGATCCAGCCCCGACCCATTTTCCCGGACCGACCCAATCCCACAACTTAATCAAACGATGCTGTTAGGCATCAGGCAAATGATCCTGGACGTTGATCTCATCTGATCAAACGGCCAGGATTAAATCCCAACCACACTATATATTCCTAATCCCCTACCCCGCCCCCTTCCACACCCCCC
>MU714354.1:12747-75704 GCA_026770625.1 Nicotiana glauca
AAAAAAAAAAAAAAGAAAAAAAAAACATTCCCCCTGTTTAACAATTGCTTAGAAATGAATGCACACACAAAAAATACACACACATATATATGAAGTAAAAATGGGAGAAAGAAGTTTGTAATTGTACGGACCGTTCATGTGACCGATGAGCTTAAGCTCATCTTGGGCTTCCTCAATTAACTCTTCAACCTGGCCACAACCAAGCCGCTTCTCGATCATTTCCGACTCTTCTTCCTCCTGGCAGACACTGAGGCGGTGGCGCGTGAAGCTTTCGACGGCTTTCCGGTATCCCTCGTCCTCCGGGACAGCCTTGATCTCTTCTAGGGTTTTCCTGTAAAGATTAATCAGAACTTCCCTCGCATTTGGGACCACATCGAGACCTACGATCCCTGTTGTCTCCTTCACTTTCGCCATCATCATCAACGGCCTCGCTACTCTTCGGAGAAACATCTTCTCTCTCGCTTTCTGACTCGCTCGTCGCTCACTCTTTGACTCGGTTTGCACCCACTGTGAGCTCTGAAAGCTCAACCTTCAGCTGATTGACTGATATTGGGCCTGTTTGGTAATGATGCGAAGTAGCTGGATTGGGCTCACCTTTCGGATAATGATGGGCCGTGGCTCATTTCGTTGGCGGGCCATGTTTTGAACCGTACACGCAACGTATATCTCTACGTGTTTACTGTTTAGTTGTGCATTTCCTTTGGGAAGTTTTCGCAAAGATAAACTCTTTTGAGAATAGTTTTATTTAAGCTATTATTATTTAGAGAATTTTTCATAAAGCACCATTTTTTTTGTCTAATTAGCTATTTATAGATACTCTTTACTATATTACGTATTATAAATATCTTTTATGTTTTTATACAATGTATTTCATGTATTTAAGCTGTTGTATTCATTAATACAACAAAAAATATAGGCGTAAAATCTGGAATTCCAGCTAAGTTTGACATGTATTTAGCTGTAGTCAAGCGANTAACAAAATACACCTTAATTCATCCGAATAAAACACTTGAATACAACAAAAATACAACTGAATAAACTCTTGAATGCATCAAAATACAACTAACTTTTGCTAAATAAAATAGTTGAATATAACTGAATACAACTGAATACAGTTGTATAAAACACTTGAATACAACTAACTATTGTTGAATAAAATAGTTAAATACAACTGATTAAACCTGAATACAAGTGAATACAGCTGAAGAATACATTCGAATACAACTGAATACAAATAGGCGATTTGGGCGATCTAGAGAGAGAAACAACGGAAAGGATAAGAAATCATTTACTGTTTCTGCTTCATCCTTCATGTCAATTCTATTACATCTTAAAGCCGTTCTGGAGCTGGGATTAGATTAAGAGGTGAAGATTAGATTAAGAATCGAAGAGAAGCAAAACGTCATGCTAAGAGAAGCAAAACGTCATGCTAACTGGTTTAAGTCTGCAGAAAATTGAGAATTTGGGTAAGAAACTAGGGTTTGTGGGAGAAGAGAGTCTGGTTGTATGCAAACAGAGAGAGATTGTATTGGGATTTGCAGATACGCGGTAATTATGCGAGAGAAAATACAAAAAGGGAGAGAGAAAAATAATAGTTAGCATATATGGTGCCTTAATTGTAGGATGTAACTATATTTAGATTTTTTGCTATAAGGGATAAAAGGTATTTATAGGATGTAATATTTTAAAATAGTATTTATTATTGATAAATAGAGTACTAAAGTTTTCTATAGGGTGTAAAAATTCCTATTATTTATAACGTTGTGATGACGGCTTTAGGTTGCTAAGTTGCCGACATAAGAAGTAAATGTAAATTGTTAATGCGAAAAGTCTAAGATTTTTAGTTAAAAATTAAAGGCAATGACTTGAGCAAGGTGATTCGAAAAATACTGCAATGTCACACTTGGAATTTGAACATGTTGACCTAAAGCAATTTTTTGAACCCCCTTGCTACTATACCATAATTATTAAATATTGTTGTAAGTAGTATGTGGATGAAGTCCATGTATATAGATAGTCAGTGGAGATAGATTTTCATACTTTATGTCCATCCCTTACTTTATTTTACTATAGTAATCTTTACTTTTTATGCCTATAACAGGCTATGTAAATGGTAATGGAAATACACGCCGAAAGACGTGAAATACTTTTTCTTTCTATCTCTGCTTCTTATTTATATTTTACTAAATTACTTTTATTTTATAACACATTATCAACACGAAACTCTAATTTCATCCTTATCCCTGCTAAGTTGAGTTATATTTTATTAAGGTATGTATCTTTACATTCATTTTGTTTATGCCAGTACATATCATATGCTCACTGTTTGAAGATTACTTATGCTCTTGGGCATCTTAAATAATTTAAGTACATTGTTGTGATAAAATAATTATCGTCTTCAGTGCTCAACTCTTAGATGACTTCAAAGTCATCAAACTAGCTACCTATCGCAGACGTAACCAGGCCATGTGAGTTTAAAGAGACAAATATGAGGTTCACTATGCAGTCGCATAACTCATTTGCGTACCGCGGAGTTGACGCACAAATGCAAGAGGACTACCTATGAAGATGATTCGGCGATCCACTATGCGAAGGATATCTGGGAAGCTTGGTGATTAGATCTGCGGCGTTGCTAAAGGTATGCGGATCGTAGATCTATTCTGCGGTCCATTATGCGGTCGCATACTCAATCTGAAGGGTTATTTTTGTTTTGTTCACGAATTTTGGGCCATTATAAATAAAATAACTAGGGTTTATAGGGGCATCTTGTGTGGAAAAAGGCCTACACTTAGAGCATTGAATACACCACTTATTTTTTAGCTTTTTGAGAGAGATTCCAAGACTTTCTTCTTTGTAAGCTTTCATGACTTTTATTTATTGCTTTGTTCTTGTATTAATATGCATAGATAATTTTAAATACTAAGGTTGTGGACCCTAAGTGAGTGTAATTTTAATGGAATTTTACCATTGAATTATATATAATGGGTGGTTGATTTCTATTTATTATTCCTGCTTCATTTATGGTTGATGGTTGCAAATATTAACTAATTCCAATTTACTTTATCTTTCACTTGAAAAAGTGGGTAAGGGTTAGTGGAGTTGAATAGCAAGAACTCAAGGTTGAGGGTATTCAAATACTCTTTAGCCGGAAAGGCAAAACAATCAATCCAAAATCTACCTCCCTAACCCCATCCACACTTGGGCCGAACTTGTGCAAGTTTTCCTAGCAAAATGGTTCCCACAAAGCAAGAAGTCCGAGCTTCGAGACAAAATTCTTCAAGCAATTACCGGGGGAACAACTACATGAGGCATGTGCTAGATTCAAGCTATATTTGGTGAGATCACTGAATCATGGGTTTCCAGAAACTATCTTGTTGGAGAAGTTTTATATGGGTTTGGATCCTATGAATCAATCTATAGCCAAAAATGAGGCAGATGGATCGTTCATGGATAAAACATTTGCAAGGGTCACTCACATCCCCAACAACATCACCGAATACAATCAAGCTTGGCATTCGAAAGACACTACGAGTGGAATCTCATATGGTACTCCTTTTTTGAACAACATAGGGGAATCAAGAAAGAGATCAATTAATTTTCAGGATTGCTACTAATATCAATGTGTAAAGAAAGTCAATGTTGTGGAAGATGTGCAACCAATGTACAAAAGAGTCTCATCAATAACAGCCGGAATGAACAACTCAACAGTATGGTATTTTACAACTTAACACTTTGCCTCAATGTGAATTACGACTTTTATATCTCAATACCAAATTTCAACAATAGGATATTCCACAATTTAACAACTTCAAGTAAAGTGTTCAACGATTAAATAATGAATACGAAATAAAGTAAATAAGAACTTCAATTAAACATGTAGGCAATTAGCATTTAAGATAATAAAACAAGTAGACATGTGAAAATAGACTAGAAATGATGACTATAATATGTTAAGACAACTCAATTAAAGTATGAAAGGAATCTACATAGCAAAAATCGGTAATTTTCATATTTATCTTGTGTACACACTCGTCACCTTGCGTACACGGCTTCCACACATCACAATTATCACAAACAATACCAATCTTAAGGGATATTCCCCTCCCCTCCCCCCCCCCCCCCCNGCTAACTCAATCAACTAGTAGGCCTTTCCCTCGATTATCTCAACTCCAAACGGCTCGAATATCGCCAAAAGAATTTTTATACTATAAATACAAACTATAGGAAATTGATTCGAATAATAAAATTATGATATTTACGAAGAAATAAAAAGTCCACTCGGTCTCGCGCCTCGGAACCCAACCAAAATTATAAAATCCGAACAACCATTCGATAACGAGTCCAATCATACAAGAATTACTCAAATCCGACCTCAAATCGCCTTTCAAAACTCAAAATTTTAGTCTAGAAAGTTTCTATCCCCCCCCCCCCCCTAATTTTCCAACTCAAACCACTAATTAAATGATGAATTTAATAATAGATTCGTTTAATTTAACCAAAACCAAGTTAGAAATTCTTACCCCAATAATCTCTCTGAAAATATCCCGAAAAGTTCCCTCACACCGAGCTATCTAAGTCCAAAAATGGATTATAAATCAAATCCTTGAAAATTCCTCTTTTCTACCTAGAAAGTTTGCTCTGCGAGCTGGGGTCGCACCTGCGATGCCGCACCTGCGATGCCGCACCTGCGGAAAAACCATCGTAGGTATGTATTCCACTTAAGTCCAGAAAATTCGCTTCTCCCTCCGCTTCTACGACCATAACCCAAGCTAGCCTCGTCCACATCTACGATCACACCTCTGGACCTGTGGACTCATAGATGTGGATAACTCCTCACACCTGCAATCCCTGCTGGGCAAAGACAGCTTTGCTTTTGCGACCAATTGCTCGTTTTTGCCAGTCTGCACTGTAACGACCCGACCGATCGTTTTTATCTCTAGTGCGATGTTTTGCAGTTTGAGGCTTTGAGAAGCTTCACTTTAGGTATTGTGACTTGTACATGTGGTCGGAATTTAATTCTGGGAAGTTCAGAGTTGATTCGGATGGAAAATTTCTAATTTCAGAAGCTTAAAGTTGGAAGAATTAACTAAGGTTTGACTTTTGAGTAAACGACCTTGGAATTGAGATTTAAAGGTTCCAATAGGCTTGTATGATAATTTTGGACTTGGTCTTATGTTCATATCGGATTTTGGATGACCCGAGAGCGTTTCGACGTTTATTGTGGAAAGTTAGCATTTTGGATGAATTTCATAAGTTTGGATTGAAGTGGATATTAATGTTATCTATGTCCGTTTGGGATTCCGAGCCTGATAATAGCTCTATATGGTGATTTTGGTCTTAGGAGAGCATCAGGACATTGATTTGGAGGTCCGTACGTTGTTTCAACGTTAATTGGCGAAGTTGGAAGATTTTGGAAAGTTTGACCGGGAGTGGATTTTTTTATATCGGGGTCGGATCTGAATCCCGGGAGTTGGAATAGGTAAGTAATGTCATTTAGGACTTGTGTGCAAAATTTGAGGTCAATCGGACGTGATTTGATATGTTTCAGCATCATATGTGGAACTTAAAAGTCCAATAATTCATTAGGCTTAAATCGATGCACAATTCATAGTTTTGATCTTGTTTTGTACGATTTGAGGCCTCGAATAATTTTGTATAAGTTTTTAGGACTTGTTGGTGTGATTGAACAGGGTCACAGGGGCCTGGGGTGTGTTTCAGGATGATTTTGGGTCATTTCTCCTTATTTTGCCACTGTTGGTTTCTAGTGTGATTGGTATGAATCGTGATCGTAGAAGTAAGAAGGCGATCGTGAAGGGTTAGCCGGTCTGGTACAGGTTTTGTTCAACGTGATTGCGTAAGAGGGAAAACGATGGCGTGGAGTATTTTTCCGAGGCTGGGATTTTTGCCTTCGCGTTCGCGTTGTTCAACAAGCGTTCGCATAGGCTTGTCTGGTTAAGCTTTGCGATAGCGAAAGCTTTTTCGCGTTCGCATAAATTATGGACAAGGTCTGTTTGGCCTCCGCGATCGCGAGGTCTTTTTCATGATCACATAGAAGGGAGGCCTGGGCAGATTATAAGTTAGCAAAAACATGATTTGCTCATTTCATCTCATCTTTCTCTCTTGGAGCCGACTATGAGGCGATTTTGGAGAGCTATTTCATCCATTTCTTGGGGTAAGTGTTTCTAAACTACTTTTTATTATATTTCATGAACACATATGTAATTTTAACATAAAAATTAGAGAAAACTTGGGGATTTTAAAGAAAACCTAGATATTGAAATTTTTAGAATTTGGCCACGAAATTGGAATAAATTATACATTTGAGTTCATGGTGTTATGGGTAAAGTTTATTTTTGAAAATTTTCGAAATCCGGGCACGTGGCCCCGAGAGTTGACTTGATTGACTTTTTGAGTGGAGTTTGGAATTTTTATGAATGGATTTCTTATGAGTATTAGAGTGTATTTTCATTGGTTTGCACATTGTTTGACTAGTTTTAGAGAGACGAGCATAGGTTTGAGGTGTTAGAGTGGCGTTGGAGCCGGTTGTGGAACTTTGGAGCAAGGTAAGTCTCTTTTCTAACTTTGTGAGAGGGAAACTACCCCTCAGTGATGTAATTGCTATGTGCTACTAGTTATGTGTGCTATGTACGCACGAGGTGACGACAGTCCGTACGTAACTAAAGCATGTTTATGTCCGGGTAGACTTAGGACCTTATCATGTAATATTTAAATGATTTGAACTCATTCTGCTAGCTTAATTAATTGAAGTTATAACCGAATTTGGTTTAGAAATAAATATATGTATAATAGACCGAGCCTTATCCAATTGGTTTGTGAGCGATTTATTTGAGAAACGATAAATATTATAATCATATTGTGCTCATGTATTGTATTGTAAGCACGTGTATCGTAATTTGGTAGCTTCTTTCCTTTTCTTGTAGAGCGGGCGGAGCTCCTCAGTAGTATATAGATGCATCTATGGATCGTGCCACACATCCCTCGACAGTGTATACGTTATTCTGGATCAGGCCGAATGACCTCTATAGAATCATGCGTTATTGCTAGTAGTTCGAATATTCACAAGATAAACCTTCCACTGATGCCCGACATTTTATGGTATTTCTTATTTATTTGGTATTGACACATTGTGAGATATTAAGGTGGAATACAAGATCGAGAAATTTAAGCTTTAAATGGAATAATTGGAACATTATGCTATTACAGATTTACTCCACTATTGTTGTGCACTTCATACCTATTATGAATTATTATTTATTTATTTGGACCTCTAGTAAGTGTCGATGTCGATCCCTCGTCACTCTCCAGGTTTAGGCTAGATACTTACTAGGTATGCATTGATTTACGTACTCATGCTGCATTTCTGCGCTAAATGTGCAGGATCTGACATGTCATTTGGTGATCATCTTGGCGAGTAAGCACATCTATTGAGGTGACTCTATGTGTGCTGCAATTCAGGTTACACATCACAGTCCACCGATTCCCCATTGTACTATTGATTTTATCCTGTCTTATTTATATTCTGGACAGATGTTGTATTATTATTGTACTCCTTAGAAAATCCTCATGTATTTGTGACACCGGATTTTGGGGGTTCTTACGGGTTGTTCGTTATTACAGTTGTGGAAATATTATCATTTGCCCTGTAAATTCTATTTCGAATGATTTAATTAAGGAAAATTATGATTTCAAAATACAAAAATGAGTAATTAAGATGATCATTTATCATTGGCTTGCCTGACGGTGATGTTGGGCGCCATCACGATCTTTAGTAGATTTTGGGTCATGACATGCACCTGCGGCCAATCCCTCCGCAGGTGCGATGACACCAGAAGGCTGGAACTTCAGCAAATGCAATTTTGATCTGGATTCAATCCGTTTCACATCTAGGGCCCCTGGGACCCCGTTCGAATATATCAACAAGTTCCAAAACACATATCGGACGTACTCGAGGCCAAAAATCACATCAAACAACATCGATTCGATGAATCGCAACCCAAGTTCAAGCCTATGAACTATGAACTTTTGAATTTCGAAACCAATGCCGATTCATACCGAAACAATTCTGATTGACCTCAAAATTTTCACACAAGTTATAAATGACATACACACATATTCCAACTTCCAGAATCGAGATCCGACCCCGATAATAATAAAGTCAACTCCCTGTCAAACTTCCAATTCTTCCAAACCTTAATTTTTTTCTAACTTTTGCCAATTCACGTCGAAACGACCTACATACCTCCAAATACACATTCGGACGTGATCCTATGTCTAAAATCACCATACGAAGCTATTGTAACCATCAAAACTCCATTCCGGAGTCGTCTACACAAAAGTCAAACTGTGGTCAACTCTTACAACTTAAACCTCCAACTTAGGAACTATGTGTCCCATTCCACTATGAAACTCACCCGAAACCAAAACCAAACACCCAGACAAGTCTTGTAGCCACTATATAACACAGAGGAGGCAATAAATAGGGGATCAAGGGCTAAATTACTCAAAACGATTGGCCGGATCGTTACATCCTCCCCCTCTTAAAACGAACATTCATCCTGGAACGATTATGGAGACATACCTGAAGTAGCGAAAAGATGAGTATAATGGCTACACATAGGTCTCCCACCTCTCCTCCTTGACTAGTTGACCCCTCCACTGAACCTTTAGTGAAAATGTTCATTGACCTCAACTTTTGAACCTGCCTGTCCAAGATGGCCACCGACTCCCCAACATAAGACAAATCCTTATCCAACTGGACTGAAGTGAAATCCAACACAATCACCGTGATACTTTCAGAGCATAAAAACATGGAATACTGGATGAACTACAGCTAGACTATGTGGTAGTGCAAGCCTGTAAACCACTTCTCCAATCCTCTCAAGAATCTCAAATGGTCCGATGTACCTGGGGCTCAGCTTGCCCTTTTTCTCGAACCTCATAACACCCTTCATGGGAGAAACCCGAAGCAAGACCCGCTCCCCAACAATGAATGCAACATCGAGAATCTTCTGATCCATATAACTCTTCTATCTAGATTGGGTTGTGCAAAACCGATCTTGAATCAGTTTAACCTTTTCCAACGTATCATGAACCAAGTCTGTACCCAATAGCCTAGCCTCTCCTGGCTCAAACCAACCCACTGAGGACCGACATCGCCTCTTATACAAGGCCTTATATAGATCTATCTGAATGATCTACTGGTAGTTGTTGTTGTAGGTAAACTCTGCAAGCGGCAAGAAATGATCCCAAGAATACCCACTCCATCACACATGCACGAAGTATATCCTCCAATAGCTGAATAGTGCGCTCGAACTGTCCGTCTGTCTAAGGGTGAAATGTTATACTTAACTCAATCTGCATGCCTAACTCACACTGTACGACACTCCAGAACCGCGATGTAAACTGCATACCTCATTTAGAGAAGATAGATACCGAAACTCTATGAAGTTTAACAATCTCGCGAATATAGTCCTGAGCAAACTACTCTGAGAAATAAGTAGTCACCATTGGAATGAAATGAGCCGACTTGGTCAACCTATCCACAATCACCCATACTGCATCTAACTTCCTTTGAGTCAGTGGGAGCCCAACAACAAAATCCATAGTAACCTACTCCCACTTCCACTCTGGAATCCCTAGCCTCTGAAGCAATCCACCTGGCCACTGATGCTCATACTTCACCTGCTAAAAACTTAGACACCGAGCTACATCCTCCACTATGTCCTTCTTCATTCGCCTCCCCCAATAATGCTGCCTCAAGTCCTGATACATCTTGGCAGCACCCAGATGAATAGATTACCGCGCACTGTGGGCCTTCTAAGGAATCAAATCATGCAAACCATCTACATTGGGCACACATAGCTTACCCTGCATTCGTAACACACCTTTATCTCCAATAGTGACCTCCTTGGCATCACCGTGCTGAATCGTGTACTTGAGGACAAGCAGATGAGGGTCATCATACTGACGCTATCTGATACAATCATATAGGAAACACCGAGAAACCACACAAGCCAAAACTTGACTCGAATCCGAAACATCCAATCTAACAAGCTGGTTGGCCAAGCACTAAACTGTCATGACCCGGATTTCCCACCCTCAGGAGTCATGATGGCGCCTACTCGTAGAAGCTAGGCAAGCCGCGAAATACAGAAATTACTAACCCTTTCATTTTAACCCTTTTTTTTAACAACTTAGATTAACAAGTAATCAATATTAAATATTAACGATAAACGGAATAAGTGGAAGACTTAACAGATAAAAATAACCAAAGCCAGTACTATAATGCCAATATACTCCTCTACCCGGAATCTGGTGTCACAATATCATGAACTTTCTATGAGTACTACATACAAGTGTCTGAAAAAGGAAATACAGTCTGTCTCGGGAACAAGTGAAAACAGAACACATAATAGGATAGAAGAGAACACGGGGCATGCGGATGCCTGCATGACTACCTTGGGATCTCTGGTTGGACTGAAGGCATCCTCCACAAGTACTACTGTCCAAAAGCTGCTCCGGGATCTGCACATAGTGTAGAGTGTAGCATCAGCACAACCGACCCCATGTGCTGGTAAGTGTCTGGCCTAACCCCGACGAAGTAGTGACAAGGCTAGGACCAGACTCCAGATAAACCTGTGCAGTTATATAATATATAGCGGAAAGCAATACATGAATCAACAAATACTGATGGGAAGGGGTACATGCTACGGGGGAAATATCAAATTCAGCAATAATTTAAGAGAAATATAAAAGAATAATTTAAGATCTATATCCAAGCAATAATAACAATGTTTCGGTGCGCAACCCAACCCTTATCATTTATCACTGTTGTGGCGTGCAACCCGATCCAACTGTATCATTGTTGCGGCATGCAACCCGATCCATTTATATCACTGTTGCAGCATGCAACCCGATCCATTTATATCATTGTTGCAACGTGCAACCCGATCCATTTATATCATTGTTGCGCGTGCAACCCGATCCATTTATATCATTTTTTCGGCATGCAACCCGATCCATTTATATCATTGTTGCGACGTGCAACCCGATCCATTTATAACAATGTTGTGGCGTGAAACCCGATCCAAATATGCAATCAACAACAATCATAACAAGAGTCCCGACAAGGGATCAATAATGAACTACACTTTCCCGGCAAGGGAATCGACAGTAAAATAACTACGTCCCAACAAGGGAGAAATAGCTATAACCAATCTTGTTCCAACATCTAGCTACCTCAGCTAACACCAATATTCAATCATAAGTAATTTTCACGAGAACAATCTAAAACCTTTCTCAATATCGAGATTCATCAATTTAATCATCCGTAGTATCATTTAAGCACACAATAAATTTCCATTTAAGACTCACGGTCATGCTCGACACCAACGTATAGATACTTGTCACCATGCCTATACGTCGTACTCAACAAGAAGCAAATAGCAAATAGGACACAACTCCTAATCCCTCAAGCTAAGGTTAGACCGAACACTTACCTCGAACTTTCACGGCCAACTCAAGCCTCAAACACCACTTTTCCTTTTGATTTTGGCTCCAAATCGATTGTATCTAGACATAATCGACTTAATAGCATCAATAAACGCTAAACAATCCAATTCCAATGCTTAATTATATCTTTCTAATCATTTTTCAAAAGTTAAAAATCGACCCTGGGACCGCTTAGTCAAAACACGAGGTTCAGACCAAAATCCGATCACCTATTCGTGAAGCCACTTCTCCTTTGGCAAGGACCATAGCAAATTTCTGAGCCGAACGTCGATATTTATCCTTCCAATCATTCTGACATCGAATCCGTTCGTATTCATTAAGGATCCTAACGATCTCATCTAATACAACACAACCATTCTGGTGACATGACACCTCAATACAGACTAAAGCCGCAACTTTTGCAATCCGCGCACCAATGAGAAACCATCCGAGCATCCTCAAATCATGAAAATGACTCAAATGAAAGAGCTGTACCGCAAGCTCACCACTACCACCACAACACAAGGTTGAGAACTCGTCACACATTATAGAAACAGAACATACAAATCCAATCCGCAAGATCATACCTCCACATAGCTTCGCTCAAATGCGCGACCTCATCCCAATACTGGTCCACATGAAACACCTCAAGTCACTATGCTCGAAATCGACAACCATGTGCAATATGATCTCTAAAACTACAAAAATCATCATAATCACCACGAAGAATTTAACATAGCATTACACAATCTGAAAGGACATAACCAATACGCCATCCGCCGAGCAATACCCAATACTCTTCTTCTTCTTCTCGCTCGAATTCCACTATGAAACCCTAATAGAACTGCACCACATGTGACTATAACCAACAATTTCCAATGGCTCGCAACATGTAAAGGTAACTTATAGATCACCTCAGAACACTAATAGCTCAATAACAATTGAATCAACACATCCCTCACCAATGACAACTCGAAGTCAACAAAGCCGTCTCGATGCAGAACATACATTTATATAGGTCTACCAATGACCCTTATCAAGGAGTTTTACATTTATATAGGTCTACCAATGACCCTTATCAAGGAGTTTTTGAAGCTGATCCCTCAACTCCTTTAACCCCACCGGTGCCATGCGCTATGGTATCTGGCACCAAATCAGTACCAAAATCAACAACCCCATCCGGCAACATGCCCGGCCACAGTAAACATATCCGAAAAGTCCCTCACTAATGAACTGAATTAATGGTAGAAGTCTCTATACTGACATCCATCACAAAAGCCCAAATAAGAAAGACAATCCTTCCTAGCCATCTGCTGGGTCTTCAAAATATAAAACCACTCTACTATGAACATAAAAATCCGTCGAACCTCGCCACTCAATCTGTGGCATTCCCGGCATAGCCAGCATTGCTGCCTTATCGCAATAGCCCAGAATAACACGACATTGAGACAACTAGTCTATACCCAAGATCACATCCAAAACCTAACATACCAAGTAACAAGGTTCCTCTAGGGTCTCCAAACCTCCCAATAGTTACCATACAAGATCGATGTACGTGGCCCACAACCACCACATAACCTGTATATGAGAACTCTCAGTCTCCAACTCCATACAGCACACAAATATCTATATCCAATCTTAATTCCGCCGTTTGAATATACAACACACCTCTAATACCCAATCATTTCACGAGAGGCACTCTTATAATTCTTCTGAGCCACCAAGCAAACTCGAATATCAGCAGTCGATCCAATAAGAGAGTGCTACAATACTAATGAAGTACTATCAACTTAATCATATTGCCTTTTTCTGAGACATATACCCTCGTCAAATCACCCCAATTAGCAATACCATTTCCTTAATCATCTGAAACTTCTTGTGCTGCCTAAGAATTTTATGACCTTCCGTTCAGAACTGGACTGTAACCTTACACACGTAAATATCAATCCTCCACAATATACTGTATATACTATACCGTCCTAGGATAACATGAGAACTTTATCTCCCTTCCGAGCCACAAACATCTATGTACTCAACTAGCCAAGAACTTCCCATGGATCCCACCTAGAATAAAATCATTACACATCTCACGCTCTTCATGCCAATAGAAAAATATACCTCCAATCCGTAGTAGAAATCATCAAGAACTCTCCGAGTTCCCTTTGTACAAACCGAACCTGTCAGGACTGAATCCTTCTAACTCAACCAAACTGCGCATGCCATTAAAACCCAAGAGCATTGACGCAAAATACCTGTATAAGCTCATTACCTCATAAGCATCCAAGGAACTAATCATATCTTTACCATATCGATCCGACCTACTACCAAGTTATCCCATCTATCCAAGTTCCTCATGATTTACCTACAACTTGATACTTCTTCTTGCTATAACACCACCATTCCTTAACCCAGACTCACCACACGAGACCCAAGCATAAAGCCACACCTTCTAAGGCTCACAAGCCGCTGAGTACTCTCTTAAATATTTCCAAAAGCACCACGTTCAAAATACCTAACCTAAAGAGACTTCCTGCAAATCCGGAACCATTACCTTCCTAATACTGATATATAGAATCCCATAATTAATGTAAAAATAACACAAGTCTCGACACCCTCAATTGCAAACCTCAGTTTCTAGCTAATTATACAACTTGAAAATCTCCAATTATTACATGTGGAATCTTGAACCCATGAGCATCGGGGTGTCACTAGTCATGAGCATCTACTAAGGTCCGAATACAACAAGAGTCTAAAATATACTGAATACACTCTAATGAAATCGAGAGGGAGAAAAGCAGTGTTGCGAATGTCAGGCAACTACCTTGCTAAACTCCGATGACTCTGCCTCTGAGCAACCAATACCCGCTACCGGGTTCAGAAATACCTGAATCTGCATACAAGGTGCATGGAGTAAAGTGATTACTTCCAACTCAGTGAGTAATAAAAATAAATGAAGGCTGAGCGATATAAAATCATGTTAAACACAACATTAAGCTATAAGAGGCATAATAACAATCAGTAAATATAATTAAGCATGGAAATATCATAAACACCATTTAAGCAGTCAACCGTATATAGGAAAACCAACTAGAAAGGTAAACACATAAGAACTGCCCCTCGGGCATAATAAAATATGAATCAGCCCCTCGGGCAATATCACAGAACAATACCAGTCCCTTGGGTTATATCTCATATCATAATGGGTACCCGCACTCACTGGAGGTGTGCATACTCTTGGAGGGACCCCTTACGGCCCAAGCACAATATCAAGCCATCTCGTGGCATTATATACAGGCTCTTAGCCTCATATCAATATCAAGCCACCTCGTGGCATATAAATATTAGGCCCTCGGCCTCATTATTATAATCAGTATATCACTGTTGTGGTGTGCAACCCGAC
Organism: Nicotiana glauca; assembly: GCA_026770625.1. NCBI lineage: Eukaryota > Viridiplantae > Streptophyta > Magnoliopsida > Solanales > Solanaceae > Nicotiana > Nicotiana glauca. Next base: position 27,659 of record MU714354.1, read on the forward strand.
CCAAAAGTATCCTCACAATACAGGCCCTCGGCCTTACTCAGTCAGAATCTCATAAGCCCCTCGGGAACAGTAAAATATGAAGCTTAGCTCAAAATATCTTTAAAAATATCATTCAAGGCTTCTAAAACAGAATAATATAGCTGAGTTTTGAAAACATTGAAAGCTATGGCATGACTGAGCACAAGTATGAAATCTAACGGTGAGAAAAATATCATTAACGATCCCCTAAGGGTTCAAACAGTTGGCACGAAGCCCAAATATGGCATTTAGCCCAACGTGTAATAATATCAAATGATTATCTACCAATTATACAAAAAAAAGTCATTCGGGATGGACTAAGTCACAATCCACAATAATGCATGACCCCACGCTCATTATCTAGCATTTGTGTCACCTCAACACAGCCGAACATTGGGTAATCCGGGGTTTCATACCCTCAGAACAACATTTAAAATTATTAGTCACTTCGAACTAGCCCGAAAAGCTACCCTGCAACACGCTTTCCTCTCGAACCAACTTTTGAGTGCTCCAAATCTACCAAGTTCAAATTTTTATCATCAAATTATGCTAAACAAATGAATTCCAATTGAAAAATATCGATTTTAAGCACAAAACCCGAAATCAGTCAAAACCCCTTCTCGACCATACACTGAGCCTTCACATAAGAGATAATACTATAGGTGGAATGACCAGGAGTCCCTCTCCACTCTAAACGAGGCAAACCTAGTAAGGCTAAGGTCATAGTCTTGGCATGACAGTCCAAAATAGCGTGGTAAGGTGATAACTAGTCCATCCCCAATATAACATCAAAATCAACTATGTCCAGAAGCAACAAATCTACACGAGTCTCAAGACCCCCAATCACCACAATACAAGAATAATGGACTCGATCTACCACAATAAAATCACCCACCGGTGTAGACACATATACATGGACACTCAAAGAATCACTGTGCAAGACCAGATACGGTGCAAAATAAGATGACACATACAAGTAGGTAGACCCTGGATCAAATAACACTGAAGCATATATATCACAAATAATCGAGTTTTAGGGTCCAAAATCCTTTCCTCAATGAAGAACAATGATTTTCTCTCTTCAAAATCGCCTCAAAGCTCTTTTCCCGTTCAAAAATGGTGTAAAAGGGTTTAATGGTCGCGGAGGGTTTATTTAAATACTGCTCACGCATTTTACTGTTCACCTAATCTACTATTCATCCGAGTTACTGTTCATGCTGCTGTGAAAAAATGCAGCAACTTTTCTTCTAGTCTAAATTGATCCGTTAACCTTTCAAGATCCACCTGAGGCCCTCGAAAATCTCAACAAATATACCAACCTATCCCATAACATCATTCGAACTTAGTCAAGCCTTCAAAACACCAAAAACAACATTAAAACACTAAAATCATATCAAATTTAAGCCTATGAACTTTGAAATTCCTAAATTCCACCAACGACGCCAAAATTATCCAAAAAAACTCCGATTGACCTGAAATTTTGCAGACATATCCAAAATGACATTACGAACGTGTTCCAACTGTGGGTAGATATACTAAAATTTCCAAGCTCTCCGCATTATGACTCAATTCTTTAACCACCACGTTGGCCTTCACAGGATGATATAGAATGGTGATACCGTAGTCCTTAAGCAACTCTAACCACCTCCGCTGCCGCAAGTTAAGATCCTTCTATTTGAACAGATGCTATAGACTCGGGTGTCAGTATAGATCTCACAAGGGACACCGAACAAATAGTACCGCCAAATCTTCAAGGCATGAACAATAGCTGCTAACTTAAGGTTGTGGACATGATAATTCTTCTCATGTACTATTAACTACCTAGACACGTAGGCAATTGCCCTACTGCGGTGCATCAATACTGCACCGAGGCTAATATGCGGTCACATAATCATTTTGCGGGCTGCATAATCCATCGCAAATCCCACACAAAAATTCCTAGAGGGATGTTCTGCGGCACATTATGCGATCACATAACTAATTTGCAGATCGTAGACTGGTCGTAGAATGAAGCAAAAAAGTCAGTTTTGGAGGGCCAAATATGCCGCCCATTTTATGGACCGCAGAAGCATTATGCGGTCATATATGCAATCGTAGATCTGTGTCGGGCCTATTTATCTAATTTTTGAACCCGACCTCACCTTTGGGGATCAGTTTACAAGGCAAAGTCTTATATTTCTAGAGAGAGACTTCCATTGAGTGAGAAGGGGAGTCCCTAAACTCATCATTCATCAATTCTTGCTTAAAGTTGAGGAATTTGCAAGAAGAATTCACTAGGTCTTCATCCTAAGAGGTAAGATTCTACACCCTAACTCCAAATTTCAAAATTTAACTAGAAGTGGGAAATTAGAAAGATGGTTCATGGGTATGAGAGTTCTTCATCTTGCATGCATGTGTTAACAAAGGGTGTAGGAAGATAATGAGCAAAAATGGTAAAGAGTGGGTTATGGGATGATGGGATCTTCCATAAAAGGGACCTTGAAACCTTAATACACACTTATTGTTTGACAAAATGCTCAAATGAGGTAGAACTATGATCATTTCCCTAAGTTTAGTTCAATTTTTTATATTTCTAGAATAGATTGATGTTGCTAAGATTCCCTGAATATTTTGGAGTGTAAGGGAGCTCAACTGAGGTATGTATGGCTAAACTCTTCTCTTATAATTGAACCCCACCATATACATGTAAGTCCCGAGTTGCTCACTGTGAATTAAATATGCCAAATAAGCTTGTGTCAAAAGATATCCATGTTCAATATGTAATTTAAGTGCTCTTCTTATGTTGTGCTCTTATTGGAAGAATGAGTTCAAAGTATGGGTTGCATGTCTAAATACCTTGAGATGAAGTTGTATTTCAAATGAAAACTAATGGCAATTGTGTAAGAAATCTCGATGTGCATAAGTCTCTTATTTGTTCATATGTGTGCTTAAATGTCATGAATAGAAATGCCTTATTGTTTGAAATCTATGATGATTGCTAAAAGTAAAAATGGGCGTGCACGAAATAGAAAGTATGAGATACAAAGCGAGAAATACAAAAAGTGAAATATGAAACACGACCAACATACAACAACAACAACAACAACCCAGTAAAATCCCACAAGTGGGGTCTGGGGAGGGTAGTGTGTACGCAGACCTTACCCCTACCCCAAGAGGGCAGAGAGGCTGTTTCCGAAAGACCCTCGGCATTCCAAGTGAAATAATATAATTGTGGTTGATGTCTCGCATGAGATGGCCTAGCCGATCGAGTCGTGATCGGGCGCCATACCATTCACATGGTGGTGACTGTGTTGGAAATTGTAGTTGTGGTTGATGTCTCATATGAGATGGCATAGCCAATCAGATCGTGATCGGATGCCATAACGTACGCATGGTGGTGACTGTATTGGGAATTGAAATCGAAATGGGGATAATGGCATATCGGTACTAAAGACTTCCCCAACTTAAAAATATAGGAATTTAATTGAAACCTTATCTTGTCCCTAATTTGATATTTGGTAATTGTTCAATGCTTTAACTGATTACTATGATTGTCCTTACTTGCGTTATTGTTCGTTCTTTTGAGAGGGTGCTTAGTCATATATACTAGTACTATTCGACAATACTAACGTCCCTTTTGCCGAGGGCGCTGCATCTTTAAATAGATGCAGGTGGTTCCATAGAAGGTGGTGCTGATCAATGATATTCGTGCGTCCTCTTATCAGCTGACTTGGTGAGCCCCACTTCATCCCTGGGTCATGTATATTTTGATCATTTTCTTATCATGTTTTGAGGTATAGCCGGAGCCTTGTTGCTAGTACTACTACTGTAATTCTTGTAATTATTAGAGGCTCTGTAGACATAGTGTGGGTCATATATCGGTGTTGGGGGGAAGCCAAATAATTCATGTTATGTTTTGAATCACTGTTCTACTTTAGACTATGGCAATGTGTGTATTTTGGAAAAAGAAGTAACTAATGAAAAGATTAGTATTTCATACATGATCTCCCTACTATTTAATTAATGAAAGTATGTCTTTTCTTTATCATGGGTGAGTTAGTTAGAAGTCTCTAACATGCTTGCTTGACTAGGTTCACTCGGTTGAGCGCTGGTCGTGCTCCCTGAGTTTGGGACGTGACAAACTTGCTATCAGAGCCCCAAGTTTTAAAGTGTCCTAGGATATCTCGGAGTTGTATCTAGTAGAGTCCTTCTTATCGGTGTGTTGTCGACCACATCTATAAGTTGGTGGCTACTTGGACATTTAGGAATAATACCTTTCTTTGATGTTCTATATCGTGCTATAGAGCTGAATGTAAGATTGTTTCTCTTTTAACTTGTGCATTACTCTAATTTTCAGTACATGACACCTAAGAAGAAAGCAAGAACTGGCCAAGGAGCCAATGCCGCCCCAGGGGTGGCAATTGATTCTTTATTTGATGATGCAGGTGAGTACCCGAGGGGAGAGAATATTCCCCCGAATACCACACTGCCTGATTCCACTACACATGACCAAAGTACACCAGTTCCTATATCTACTGAGGGTGCAACGATTCCTGCAACTAGTATTCCGGTTCCACATCCAGCCCCAACTTCTGGTCTTAGTGTTTCTAATGGGGATCTTAGGGGAGCCATACAGATGTTGGCATAGATAGTGTCTTTCCAAGCTTAGAGATCAAATCTTGCACCTACTTCTTCTAACTAGCAAAGGGATTCTATTGGTTCTAGGGTAAACAGGTTTCTTCAGTTAGATCCTCCAGTATTCGAGGGTACTAATCCCAAGGAAACCCCCACGATTTCATTGATGATATGCATAAGACTCTCTGAGTTATGCGTGCTACTGAGATAGAGGGAGTGGAGTTGGCCTCCTACCGCCTGAAAGGGGTGGCCTATTTATGGTTTGAGATGTAGGAGGATTCCCGTGAGGAGGGGATCCCTCCGACAATGTGGAGTGAGTTTGCAGATGCTTTCATGGATAATTTCTTGCATGCCGAGACTAAGGCAGCCTGTGCCACTAAGTTTGAGAACCTAAAATAAGGAAGCAAGAGTGCATGGGAGTATCATACGGAGTTCGCGCACCAATCCAAGTATTCTGTTCACATGATGCCCACTATGGAGGCTAGAGTTCGCCAGTTTATGTAGGGCCTTAGTCCTTTGGTTATTAATAAGGCTGCCACAGCTGCCTTGAATTCAGATATGAATTATGGGAAGATGGTGGAATTTTCCCAGGCTACAGAGAATCATAAGTTGATGAACATAATGGAGTGAGAAACTGATAGCAAGGCCCGGCCCGCGGGCAACTTTGGTGGTTATTCTGGTGGTGGTAAGCTGGCATTCAGGGAAGGGTCATCAGGGACATCCCAGTCGTTTGCTAAGTTTTCAGTTATTACACCACCATCAGGGCCCAGTCAATAGAAGAAGAGTCATTTCAGGCCCAATCAGGGTGATAGGGGACCCCACCAGAAGAGTCGATTTGGAGGGAGATTCTAGCAGCAGCGAGGGCCCCCATGCCCTAAGTGTGGAAAGATGCACCTATGAGTCTGTTACATTGACTTACCCATATGCTATGGGTGAATATTGAGGGGTCATATTCAGAGGGATTGTAGTTCGTCCTGCCAGGGTTCGGGCAGGGGAAAAACACAACCATCCAATTCTGTAAGTGCTACATCTTTAACACCCCCTCCAGCTCGAGGCACTCCAGTACCCGCTGGGCATGATGCAGCTAGGGGTGGTGCGTAGTGTTCAGGAGGACCCAGCCGTTTCTATGCTATGAGTGGTCGCCAGAGTGTAGAGGCTTCTCCAGATGTTGTCATAGGTATGTTGACTGTCCAATCTCATGATATGTATGCTCTTATTGATCCGATTCTACTTTTTCCTATGTCACTCCTTATGTTGCTATGGAATTTGGGATAGAACCAGAACAACTTCATGAGCCATTTTCTGTATCTAATGCAGTTGGTGAGTCTATTATGGCCGCGCGAGTTTATAGATATTGTGTTGTCAGTGTGCGTGGTTGAGATACCATAGCCGATCTCATTGAATTGGGGATGGTTGATTTTGATGTTATAATGGGGATGTATTGGCTTTATTCCTATTTTTCCAAGATTGATTGTCGAACTAGAACTATAAGGTTTGAATTTCCAAATGAGCTAGTTGTTGAATGAAAGGGGGATAATGTGGTGCCAAAAGTTGAGTTTATTTCTTACCTTAATGCCACGAAGATGATTAACAAAGGGAGTATCTATCATTTGGTCCGGGTCACGGACACCTATGCTGAGGCACCTATAATTGAGTCTGTGCCTGTTGAATAAATTTTTGGATGTCTTTCCATATGATCCCCCTGGGATCCCATCCGAAAGGGAGATTGATTTTGGGATTGATGTGATGCCAGGCGCGCAAACTATATCTGTTACACCTTATAGAATAACACCGACAGAATTGAAGGAGCTAAAGGAGCAATTGAAGGATTTGTTAGAGAAGGGCTTCATCTGACCGAGTGTGTCGCTTTGAGGCACACCGGTTCTCTTTGTAAGAAAGAAAGATGGGTCACTACAGATGTGTATTGACTACTGACAACTCAACAAAGTCACAATAAAAAATAAGTACCCACTACCAAGGATAGATGATTTGTTTGATCAATTACAGGGTGCTAGGTACTTCTCGAAAATTGATTTACGCTCAGGGTATCACCAATTGAAGATCAGGGAGCATGATATTCCAAAAACAACTTTTAGGACCCGGTATGGGCACTTTAAATTTCTGGTAATGTTTTTTGGGCTAACAAATACCCCAACAAATTTCATGGATCTTATAAATTGAGTCTTCAAGACTTTTCTCGACTCCTTTGTAATAGTGTTCATTGACGATATTCTTGTATATTCACGAAGTCGAGAGGACCATGCCGCTCACCTCAGGGCAATTCTGCAGAATCTTTATCAGCACCAGTTGTATGCGGAGTTTTCAAAATGTGAATTTTGGCTTGAATATGTCACATTCTTGTGTCATGTAATATCTAGAGAAGGAATTAAGGTTGATCCTCAGAAGATTGCAGCAGTGAAGAATTGGCCTAAACCTACAACTCCAACAACGATTTGCAGTTTCTTGGGTTTAGCCACGTATGACATGAAATTTGTCGAGGGGTTTTCTGCTCCTGCCTCCCCGTTGACTAAGTTGACGGAGAAGACTGCTAAGTTCCAATGGTCTGATGCTTGTGAAAGGAACTTCCAAGAATTGAAATCAAGATTGACTACGACACCGATGTTGACTCTACCAGAGGGTACAGATGTGTTTGTGGTATATTTTGATGCTTCAAGGATCGGGGTTGGGTGTGTATTGGTGCAACATGGCAAGGTTATAGTTTATGCTTCTAGGAAACTCAAGAATCATGAAAAGAACTATCCAATACATGACTTAGAACTTGCAACGATGGTTTTTGCATTGAATATTTGACGTAACTATTTGTGTGGGGTCCACGTGGATATATTCATAGACCATAAGAGCCTTCAATACATTTTCATATAGAAGGAGTTGAATCTGAGGCAGAGAAGATGGCTGGAGTTACTCAAAGATTACAACATTGATATTCTATATCACCCGGGAAAGGCCAATGTTGTGGCGGATGCTCTCAGCCGGAAATCTATGGGTAGTTTGGCTCACTTGGAGGCACATCAAAGACCGTTGTCCAGGGAGGTTCATCGATTGACTAGCTTGGGAGTTCATCTTGCGGACTCTAGTGAAAGAGGGGTGATGGTGCAAAATAGAGCTGAATCATCATTTGTGGTGGAGGTCAAAGAGAAGCAATACAACGATCCATTGTTGGTACAATTGAGGGGGGAGGGGGTTCATAAACATAAGACTATGGATTTTCTCTTGGCATGGATGATGGTACACTAAGGTACCAAGGGAAACTATGTGTTCCAAATGTAGATGGTCTCCGAGAAAGAATCATGATCGAGGCCCACACTTCTAGGTACTCCGTGCATCCGAGATCTAAAAAGATGTATCATGACCTTAAGGAAATCTATTGGTGGAATGATATGAAGAGGAATGTAGCATACTTTGTGGCAAAAAGTCCAAATTGTCAGCAAGTGAAGGCCGAGTATCAAAGGCCCGACGGGTTGGCACAAAACATCAAAATTTCAATGTGGAAATGGGAAATGATTAACATGGACTTTGTGGTGGGACTACCGCCCAGTCCGCGCAAGTTTGACTCAATTTGGGTGATTGGGGACCGAATCACGAAATCAACACACTTCTTGCTAGTTAAATCTACCGACACAGCAGAATAGTATGCTCAATTGTATATCAAGGAAATGGTCAGGTTGCATGGTGTTCGAGTTTCTATCATTTCAGATCGAGGGGCACAATTCACAACTAACTTTTGGAAGAAATTTTAGCATGGTTTGGATTCTCAGGTGAATCTTAGTACATCATCTCATCCACAGATCGATGGGCAGGCAGATCAGACTATTCAGAAATTTGAGGATATGTTGCGTGATTTTTGTCTTGACTTCAAGGGTAGTCGGGATGATCGCTTTCCACTCATAGAATTTGCTTACAACAACAACTATCATGTTAGCATCCAGATGGCACAATTTGAGGGGTTATATGGTAGGAGATGTAGATCTCCCATTGGGTGGTTCGAGATTAGGGAAGCTGAGTAGATAGGACCAGACCTCGTGCATCGGTCTATGGAAAAGGTTAAGATCATTAAAAAATGGTTAAAAATGACCTAGAGTCGTCAAAAGTCTTATTCGGATATTCGTCGTAGAGATTTGGAGTTGAAAGAAGATGATTGGGTATTCCTGAAGGTTTTCACCATGAAAGGTATAATGCGGTTTGGAAAGAAAGTAAAATTGAGTCCGAGGTATGTTGGACCGTACATAATCACTCAAAGGATTGGTCAGGTGGCGTAAAAGCTTGAGCTACTACCTGAGATGTCATTAGTGAACCCGGTATTTCATGTATCTATGTTGAAGAAAGTAGTCGAAGATCCATCGCTCATCGTACCAGTTGAGACTATTGAGGATAATGAAGAACTGTCATACGAAGAAATTCCAGTTGGCATTCTTGATAGGCAAGTCCGAAAGTTGAGCAATAAAGAAACGGCCTCAGTGAAAGTGCTATGGTGAAACTAGCAGGTTGAAGAGGCTATTTGGGAGGCCGAGGAAGAGATGAAGAAGAAGTATCCTTACTTGTTTGAATAGATATGTAATCTTTTATGAAATTGTCGCCTATGAATTCTGTGTCACTTCTTTAGTTAATGTAAGGGTGTTCCTTTTTCGGTTATATGTCACTTATGAGGCCACACTTGGTGTTGTTTTATGTTATGTTACATCATTGGATTATGAATCTATTGTTAGGATGATTTCTGATATTCTCTGGCAGATGGATAGGCCCAGTCACAAAGGAAACTCTGGCAAAATTTTTGGAAGTTCTGGGAGTTAGTCAAAATTTGAGATTGTCAAGAGTGTAATGTAGCAACTGAGACTCATTGGGTGATAATAGTGAACTTTGAACCTCATTAGAGGACGAATGACCTTAAGCGAGGGAGGATGTAAGGCTCCGTAAAAATTTACCTAAAAACTCGGGATTTTGTGGCACCGATTTAGACTATGTGCTAATGAGTGCAGACTTTTTAGGTTGAGCAGTGTGTTGGTGAGCTGAAGAAATTTCGGAAGTGCATGGCATTTTGTGTGGCCAATTATGCGACTGTAGAACTGATCTGCGGACCGCAGATCTACCTCGAAGTGAAGTAGAAATCTGAGCTAATCTTTGGACCAAAATGCGGTCCATTATGCGGTCGCATAATCAGATCGCGGGCCGCATAATCCATCACAAATCCCACACAAAAATTCTCGGAGGGATGTTATGTGACGCATTATGCGACCCAGGGTGGTCGCAGAATGAAGCATACAATGTCTGTTTCGGAGGGCTAATTATGTGGCCCATTTTGTGGACCGCAAAAGCATTATGCGGTCGCATATACAACCACAGATCTGTGCCAGGGCTCCTATCTAATTTTTAAACCCGAACCTATCCTAATATAACACCTTTGGGGATTATTTTACAAGGAAAAGTCTTATATTTCTAGAGAGAGAATTCCATAGAGTGATAAGGGGAGTCCCTAAACTCATCATTCATCAATTCTTGCTCAAAGTTGAGGAATTTGCAAGAAGAATTCACTAGGTCTTCATCCTAAGAGATAAGATTCTACACCCTAACTCCAAAATTTGAAATTTAGCTAGAAGTGGGAAATTAGTAAGATATTTCATGGGTATGGGAGTTGTTCATCTTACACACATGTGTTAACAAAGGGTGTAGGAAGATTATGAGCTAAAAATGGTAAAGAGTGGGTTGTGGGATGATGGGATCTTCCATAGGACCTTGAAACCTTAATACACACTTAGTGTTTGATAATATGGTAAAGAGTGAGTCGTGGGATGGTGGGATCTTCTATAGGACCTTGAAACCTTAAAACACACTTAGTGTTTGATGAAATGCACAAATGAGCAAGAAGCACGATCATTTCACTAATTTTAGTTCAATTTGTTATATTTCTAAAATAGATTGGTATTGCTAAGATTCCCGAAACATTTTAGAGTGTAAGGGAGCTCAATGAGGTATGTATAGCTAACATCTTCTCTTAGAATTGAAACCCCAAAATATCCATGTAAGTCCCAAGTTGCTCACTATGAATTGAATATTCCGAATAACTGTAATGACCCGACCGGTCGTTTTGAGAAATTAAGCTCCGTTCAACAGCATAAGGTCTGGGACAACTTCGGACTACGAGTATCGACTTGCGTGCATGGTGGAATTCGGCTTTCAGATGGTTTAGAGTCAAATTTAGAGAAGAAACCTTATTTTAGAAGTTAGAACGGTGAAAAATTGATCGGGATTGGACTTTTGGGTAAACGACCTCGGAATGGGTCGTGGATGATCTCAACAGCTTCATATAGTGATTTTGGACTTAGGTTCGTGTCCGGATTTAGATTTGGAGGTCCGTAGAGTAAGTTGAGGCATTTCGGCGAAAGTTGAAGTTGGAAAATGAAGAAGTTTGACCCATAGTTGACTTTTTGGATATCAGGGTCGGAATGTGATTCTGAGAGTTGGAACGGCTCCGTTATGTCATTTTGGACTTGTCTGCAAAAATTGGCGTCATTCCGAGTTGAATTGATAGGTTTCGGCATGAGAATCATTATTTGAAGACATGGAAGTTCATAAGCTTGATTTTTGGTTTGATTCGTCGTTTCGATGTTGTGTTATGTGATTTGGGACTTCGAGCGAATCCGTGTTAGGTTATATGACTTGTGTGTATGATTGGTTAAGGTCCCGGGGGCATCGGGTGTGTTTCGGATGCTCAACGGGTAAATTTTGAAGTTAGAAGAAAATTTGCAGCCGGCCTTCTGGTGTTTTCGCTTCTGTGGCTTGGGAACCGCAGAAGCGGCTTGGCAGCTGCAGAAGCGGAAAGTGGACGTTGCCTTGGGAACCGCTAAGTTCCACAGAAGCGAACTCGCTTCTGCGATGGGTGGACCGCAGAAGCGGTTGGTCGGCTAATTAAGAGAACTGCAGAAGCGGTTGTTTTTTCGCAAAAGCGGGACCGCAGAAGCGGTCTCTGGACTGCAAAAGCGGAAATGCCTAGGCAGAAATAGAAAATTTCGAGGGTTTAATTTCATAAGTTGAAAATCGATCGAGAGCTCGGGAAAAGGCGATTTTGGGTGAATTTTGAAGAGGAGATCACTGGGTAATGTTTCCTTAACCTCATTTAGTTGTTTTCTATCAATATATAGTTAAATCCACCATTTGAATTCAAATTTAGGATAAAAAACTTGGTAATTTGGGGTAAAGGTTCATAGACCAAACTTTGGGGTTTTGAGAGGGCATTTGACCTTCGATTTGGGAGATTATTTTATGGTTAGACTCGTGAGAGTGTGAGGGTTCTGGAAATGTAAAAATTATTTGATTTCGAGACGTTGGTCTAAGGGGCATTTTGGTCATTTTTCCTAAATTTAAACATCTTAGCTTTAAATTAAATAATAGAATCAGTTGCTTGAGATGTTGATTACAATGTGTGATTTAATTGAATAGATTTGGTGCATTTGGAGTCGAGAACTCGTGGCAAGAACATGGTTGTTAGTTGATTTTAGTCGGTTTGAGGTAAGTATCTTGCCTAACCTTGTGTGGGGGACTTCCCTTAGGATTTGAGTCTTCTATGTTGATTGTATTCCTTGCACGCGAGGTGACGAGTGCGTGTTCAGATTTATTTGTGGTAAATTGATCCTTTAGGCTCTTAGATCCTTGTAATCACCGAATATGAAGTTGTTCTTGATACGATTGAGTTCCCTGTTATTAGTTTCACCTCTACATGACTTACTTGGAATTTATTTGCCCTTTTTGGTTATTCTTGTTGCCTAATTGACTTTTACTTGTTCAACTGTAGACATTTACCCTTCTATAGTCACATTATCATTCCTAACTGCTTGTCTTTATTTGGAAAGCCTCATTTCTATCTCTCGTGTAAATAATTGGTCTTAATTGGGAAGGAGTTAGATATTCCATGTTTAGTTGATATTTTCTTAATTGTAATTACTTGATTCATGTTAACTTCCTTTTTGTTGAACCGAGTATTATGAAATCGTTGTTTCGTATTATTTCTCCCTTGTTGAGTTGTTCTTATTGCGCTTAGTATTTCTCTGTTTCGGTTATTACTTATGAGTTAGTTATACCGTCTGTTGATGAACGGAATTCCTTGAATTGATTCCCTTGCTTTGTTCCTATACATATATTGTCATTTATTGTGTTGTACTTGAGATTGTGATGCACGAGGTTTCTGCCGTGCGGTTGTTGATATTGTGATGCATGAGGTTTCTGCCGTGTGGTTGTTGATATTGTGATGCACGAGGTTTCTGCCGTGCGGTTATTGATATTGCGATGCATGAGGTTTCTGCTGTGCGGTTGTTGCTACTATGAAGGTTGCACGAGGTCTTTGCCGTGCTATTGTTGTTATTGATGTTTTTCACATGCGGCATAATAAGGTGGGAAATGTTATATGCTTATATGTGGGTTGCGCATGTGGCGGAATAAGGTGGGAACATTGTTATGAACGTGTGGCGAAATAAGGCGGTGCCTATTATATTATTTATTGCACACGTGGTGAAATAAGGGGGGGCTACGTCAGGGATTGATTGTATAGAGTTATGACGGCCTGTTGAGGCATTCCTATTTGTGTTATATTGCGATTGTGGGTTGTTTACCTGTATGAGCGTTACCACTTGGGAGTCGTGAGGGAAACATCGTATGTGCGGACCGTTCTCCTTTTCATGTTTGCTAGCTGGTAGAATTTTGTAGAAACACTTGCACATGCATACACGTAGCTGAACACTCCTATTATAGGTGAATTCCTCCTGTTTTGTTAAGGATGGAGGTACGCCCTCGTTTATCCATTATATTTGTGAGAGTGGCCCTAGTAGGCCAGTTAGTGGTCAGTATGACCATGAGATTGATGGGGCACGAGATGCCAATTGTTAGATTTCAGATGCTGGGTCTTTTACGAGCTGTGGATGTCCGAGACTTGGTGAAATTGTGGAAAGAGTTAAATAAGACCTTTTGTGAACATCATTGTAGGATATGAGTTATCAACATGTTTGTCCCCTTGCTATCTTGTGACCTTAGGATTTGGGTTGCGATTCTGCCATCGTATTGCATCATAGTTTATTATATTCTCATTGTTAATTGTTGTATTTATCCGTTAGTGTGAATTGTAGCATTCTTGGTCATTCATGAAGTCTTACATATTTATATGTTGTTACAATTATTCCTATGATTATGCTGTTTATTGACCGGTAGGTGCCTTGACTGTCCCTCATCACTACTCCATCGAGGTTAGTCTTGATACTTACTAGGCACCACCGTGGTGTGCTCATACTACTCTTCTGCACATTTTTGTTGTGCAGATACAGGTACTCCCGTTCAGTTCTGTCAGCCTTGGAAGGAGGCGTATCAGTAGAGACTTTAAGGTATATCTGCTACGTCCGCAGACCAAGGAGTCCCTTTCCAGCTTTTCTGTAATAAGTATAGTTCTTCCAGTATTTTATCCTTTGTATAGATATTCTTGAGTCAGAGCCTCTTATGTATCCCTTAGCTTGTGATTTGTGAGTTTCCGGGTTTTGAGGAGTTTGTTAGCTTTGAGAATTGTTGTGGTATGTGCCGAGCGGCACCTTAAACCTTATTTATTTTTACCAGTTCAGTTTTATTTATTTTCTTCCGCAAATTTTGGTTTATCTTCCGCATTGTTAGGCTTACCTAGTCACAGGGACTAGGTGCCATCACGACATGTTCATGGAGGGTGAACTGGGGTCGTGACAAGTTGGTATCAGAGCTCTAGTTTTATAGGAGTCACAGATCACAAGCTGGTTTATTAGAGTCTCATGGATCAGTACGGAGACGTCTGTATTTATCTACGAGAGGTTATGTAACCGTTAGGAAACTTTTCACTTCATTTGATTTCCCTGTCGTGCGAGATTTTGACATTCACAATCCTAAACCTCTGTCTTCTACTCTCTCACAGATGGTGATGACACGTACTACCCGAGGTGATCTGTCACCCGCGCCCCCTACTGCAGCCGTCAGAGGTCGGGGTCGGGGTAGAGTTCGAGGACGCCCACGTGGTGCAGCAAGAGCACCTGCACGACCGGCCGCCAAGGTACCACCAGCAGATCCAGCCAGAGTCCAAGCATCTGACACGCCTACAGCTACTGCTACTCCAGGCCTTCAGGAGACTTTGGTGCAGCTCATGAGTATGTACACCACTTTGGCTCAGGACGGATTGCTTCCCCTTGCTGCAGCCATTCCCCAGGCCGGGGGAGGAGCACAGACTCCCGCCGCCCACACTCCTGAGCAACGAGTGCATGTTGAGCAGGTCCCTGAGACTATTCCTGTGCCGCCTGCGACACCAGTTCAGCCCGAGGGCATGGCAGCGGCTTCCGAGAAGGAGCAGATGAGACTTGAGAGGTTCAAGAAGTATAATCCTCTGGTATTCAGTGGGTTAGCATCAGACGATGCCTTGGGTTTTCTTGATGAGTGCTACTGTATTCTCCGTACTATGGGTATCTCTGGATCGAGCGGGGTTTCTTTCACTACTTTTCAACTTCGAGGAGCCGCCTATGATTGGTGGCGCACCTATGAGTTAGACAGTCCAGACGAGGCAGCTTCACTGACTTGGACTCAGTTTTCAGATATGTTCCTGGGAGAGTTTGTTCCTCAGAGCCTCAAGGATGCATGGCGCATGGAGTTTGAGCATTTGCGTCAGGGTGCTATGACCTTCTTGGAGTATGCTGTCCGTTACACCAGTTTGGCTAGACATGCCTCGGCCTTGGTTTCTACGGTTCGTGAGAAGGTTCGCCGGTACATTGAGGGACCCATTCCCAGCATCAGGTCTAGTATGGCTCATGAGTTGGAGATGGATATTCCATATCAGCAGGTGGTGAACATTGCTAGGAGGATAAAGGGTCTGCATGCTAGAGAGAGGGGGTAGACAGGGTCATGAGAGTGAGAGCAGACGCGATCAGGAGAGAGAGTTTAAGGAAGTGAGAAGGCCTCGTAGACCGGTGAGATATACTGGTCCTTATTTTAGAGGCAGGGTGCATCATGGTAGAGGTTTTGCGGGTCAACCAGTTCAGTTCGCGCTTCAGACTCAACATGGTGACTCAGGTGCTCATGGGTCTCGGAGTACCCGTATCGCACAGTTCCCACTGCCTCATCAGCAAAGAGGGTACTTTGAGTGTGGAGGTACTAGCCACATGATGAGAGATTGTCCCAAACTTCAGACTGGTATGTCCCAACGAGGTATTCAGGCAGGTAGAGGGCGCCTAAGAGGGGGAGGCCTGACTCGTTGATGTGTTCATATAGTAGGTTTGAGGTCAATGTGCCAGCTAATGTCATTCAGGTATGAGTTCAGTTGTTATAGTGGGCACTATCTGTAGTTCATCACAGTTCTGCTTATCGGGGTGGATTTCCTTATTTGTTGCTCCATTTATGGGAAGCACTCCGTCTATGTGATTATCCTATTAGGAGGTTTTATGAGTGATAGCCGTGCCTATCATCTGATTCTAGCCATTGTCGAGAGTTGCGAAGCTAGTAGTATTTTCCTGTTGTCTGTTTTGGTAGGCTTGATGTGACTTCTGAGCATTCTTGGTTACGAGCTGTGATTTCTATGCTCCACCGGTGTGGGAGCTGGTCTATATTGTAAATTATAGACGGTATTGATCTAGTGAGTCTTTAGATGGGTTGATGTGTGCCCTACTTGTGATTTAGTATTGAGGGCGGGACCCTCGTGATTTTAGGTGGTTTGATATGTTGAGACCGGGTTGTGTACTGCATTGAGAGTTATATCAGTATAAGATCCTTGTGAGTCCTTTATATGCTTTCATTCTTTCTTGATAGATGTCCTTATAGATTTGTGTTGTGGAATAATTTGTGCTAGTTTGATTTGTTTGTTAGCTCCCTTATGTGTTTTCCCTTCCCATATTCATTCACTTTCGTTCTATGCTTCTTGAGTCTTAGTTGTAGGGTGTGCACCCGTTGGTGTTGGCTGAGATTTGGCTATTCGGGTGTTTTGTTATGTGGTTTTCGTGGTTATTGGATCATCGCCAGTATTGTAGAGGTTTGAAAAGAGTTCCTGTGAAGATGAGGCTTATAACTGGTACAGATTTTATCTCAGGCAAGTATTGCTATCCGAAATGTTATTGTGGGCCTATGTGTGGTGTGTCATGTTGTGTGGTTGTACCCTGTGTATGTTGGCTTGTATTGAATTAGCTGGTTGAGACTGATACCGAATATGGACTTAGAATCGGGTCTTTGGGAAATAGATGGAAGGTAAGAATTCTAGCTTGTAAGCTTAGTGGTATTGCTAGAAAGGCTAAAATTTCAGTTGAGATGGTGTCGTCATGCTTATGTGGATTGGGGTGACGTGGGATCACCCACGAATGTATGTTGGAAATGCGCACTCAGTGACTTGAAGACTTCAGGTATGTTCTCTATGCTTGTTCGAGGACGAACAAATGTTTAAGTGTAGGAGGATGTAACGACCCGACTGGTCGTTTTGAGAAATTAAGCTTCGTTCAGCAGCATAAGGTCTGGGACAGCTTCGGACTACGAGTATCGACTTGCGTGCATGGTCGAATTTGGCTTTCGGATGGTTTAGAGTCAAATTTAGAGAAAAAACCTTATTTTGGAAGTTAGAACGGTAAAAAGTTGATCAGGATTGGACTTTTGGGTAAATGACCTCGGAATGGGTCGTGGATGATCTCAACAACTTCGTATGGTGATTTTGGACTTAGGCGCGTGTCCGAATTTAGATTTGGAGGTCCGTAGAGTAAGTTGAGGCATTTCGGCGAAAGTTGAAGTTGGAAAATGAAGAAGTTTGACCCACAGTTGACTTTTGGGATATCGAGGTCGGAATGTGATTCTGAGAGTTGGAACGGCTCCGTTATGTCATTTTGGACTTGTCTGCAAAATTTAGCGTCATTCCGAGTTGAATTGATAGGTTTCGGCATGAGATTCGTTATTTGAAGACTTGGAAGTTCATAAGCTTGATTTTTGGTTTGATTCGTCGTTTCGATGTTGTGTTATGTGATTTGGGACTTCAAGCGACTCCGTGTTAGGTTATATGACTTGTGTGTGTGATTGGTTGAGGTCCCGGGGGCCTCGGGTGTGTTTCGGATGCTCAACGGGTAAATTTTGAAGTTAGAAGAAAATTTGCAGCAGGCCTTCTGGTGTTTTCGCTTTTGTGGCTTGGGAATCGCAGAAGCGGCGCCGCAGAAGCGGAAAGTGGACGTTGGCTTGGGAACCTCGTAAGCGGTGTAAGTTCCGCAGAAGCGAACTCGCTTCTGTGTTGGGTGGACCGCAGAAGCGGTTGGTTGGCTAATTAAGAGAACCGTAGAAGTGGTTGGTTTTCCGCAAAAGTGGGACCGCAGAAGCGGTCCCTAGACCGCAAAAGTGGAAATGCCTAGGCAGAAATAGAAAATTTTGAGGGTTTAATTTCATAAGTTGAGAATCGATTGAGAGCTCGGAAAAGGCGATTTTTGGTGGATTTTGTAGAGGAGATCACTGGGTAATGTTTCCTTAACCTCATTTAGTTGTTTTCTATCAATATATAGTTAAATCCACCATTTGAATTCGAATTTAGGATAAAAAACTTGGTAATTTGGGGTAAAGGTTCATAGACCAAACTTTGGGGTTTTGAGGGGGCATTTGACCTCCGATTTGGGAGATTATTATATGGTTAGACTCGTGAGAGTGCGAGGGTTCTGGAAGCATAAAAATTATTCGATTCCGAGACGTTGGCCTGAGGGGCATTTTGGTTATTTTACCTAAATTTGCATCTTAGCTTTAAATTAAATAATAGAATCAGTTGCTTGAGATGTTGATTATAATGTGTGATTTAATTGAATAGATTTGGGCCATTTGGACTCGAGAACTCGTGGCAAGAACGTGGTTGCTAGTTGATTTTAGCCGGTTTGATGTAAGTATCTTGCCTAACCTTGTGTGGGGGACTTCCCTTTAGGATTTGAGTCTTCTATGTTGATTGTATTCCTTGCACGCGAGGTGACGAGTGCGTGTTTGGATTTATTTGTGGTAAATTGATCCTTTAGGCTCTTAGATCCTTGTAATCACCGAATATGAAGTTGTTCTTGATACGATTGAGTTCCCTGTTATTAGTTTCACCTCTACATGACTTACTTGGAATTTATTTGCCCTTGGTGGTTATTCTTGTTGCCTAATTGACTTTTACTTGTTCAACTGTAGACATGTACCCTTCTATAGTCACATTATCATTCCTAACGGCTTGTCTTTATTTGGAAAGCCTCATTTCTATCTCTCGTGTAAATAATTGGTCTTAATTGGGAAAGAGTTAGATATTCCATGTTTAGTTGATATTTTCTTAATTGTAATTACTTGATTCATGTTAACTTCCTTGTTGTTGAACCGAGTATTATGAAATCGTTGTTTCGTATTATTTCTCCCTTGTTGAGTTGTTCTTATTGCGCTTAGTATTTCTCTGTTTCGGTTATTACTTATGAGTTAGTTATACCGTCTGTCGATGAACGGAATTCCTTGAATTGATTTTCTTGCTTTGTTCCTATATATATATTATCATTTGTTGTGTTGTACTTGAGATTGTGATGCACGAGGTTTCTATCGTGCGGTTGTTGATATTGTGATGCATGAGGTTTCTACCGTGTGGTTGTTGATATTGTGATGCACGAGGTTTCTTCTGTGCGGTTGTTGATATTGTGATGCACGAGGTTTCTGCCGTGCGGTTGTTGCTACTGTGATGCACGAGGTTTCTGTCATGCGGTAGTTATTGAAAGGTTGCACGAGGTCTTTGCCGTACTATTGTTGTTATTAATGTTTTGCACGTGCGGCGTAATAAGGCTGGATATGTTATATGCTTATATGTGGGTTGCGCATGTGGCGGAATAAGGTGGGAACATTGTTATGCACGTGTGGCAAAATAAGGTAGTGCCTATTATATTATTTATTGCACACGTGGCGAAATAAGGGGGGCTACGTCAGGGATTGATTGTATAGAGTTATGACGGCCTGTTGAGGCATTCCTATTTATTTTATATTGTGATTGTGGGTTGTTTACCTGTATGAGCATTACCACTTGGGATTCGTGAGGGAAACATCGTACGTGCGGACCGTTCTCCTTTTCATGTTTGCTAGCTGGTAGAATTTTGTAGAAACACTTGCACATGCATACACGTAGCTGAACACTCCTATTAGAGTGAATTCCTCCTGTTTTGTTAAGGATGGAGGTACGCCCTCGTTTATACATTATATTTGTGAGAGTGGCCCTAGTAGGCCAGTTAGTGGTCAGTATGACCATGAGATTGATGGGACACGAGATGCCAATTGTTAGATTTCAGATGTTGGGTCTTTTACGAGCTGTGGATGTCCGAGACTTGGTGAAATTGTGGAAAGAGTTAAATAAGACCTTTTGTGAACATCATTGTAGGATATGAGTTATCAACTTGTTTGTCCCCTTGCTGTGTTGTGACCTTAGGATTTGGGTTGCGATTCTGCCGTCGTATTGTATCATAGTTTATTATATTCTCGTTATTAATTGTTGTATTTATCCTTTATTGTGAATTGTAGCATTCTTGGTCATTCATGCAGTCTTACATATTTATATGTCGTTACAATTATTCCTATGATTATAATGTTTATTGACCGGTAGGTGCCTTGACTATCCCTCGTTACTACTCCATCGAGGTTAGTCTTGGTACTTACTGGGCACCGCCGTGGTGTGCTCATACTACTATTCTGCATATTTTTGTTGTGCAGATACAGGTACTCCCGTTCAGATCTGTCAACCTTGGAAGGAGGCGTATCAGTAGAGACTTCAAGGTATATCTGCTACGTCCACAGACCAAGGAGTCCCTTTCCAGCTTTTCTGTAATAAGTATAGTTCTTCCAGTATTTTATCGATTGTATAGATATTCTTGAGTCAGAGCCTCTTATGTATCCCTTAGCTTGTGATTTGTGAGTTTCCGGGTTTTGGGGAGTTTGTTAGCTTTGAGAATTATTGTGGTATGTACCGAGTGGCACCTTAACCCCTGTTTATTTTTACCAGTTCAGTTTTATTTATTTTCTTACGCAAATTTTGGTTTATCTTCCGCATTGTTAGGCTTACCTAGTCACAGGGACTAGGTACCATCACGACATGTTCATGTAGGGTGAACCGGAGTCGTGACAATAAGCCCGTGTGAAAATATATCCATGTTGAAAATGTAATTTAAATGCTCTTTTTATGTTGTGCTCTTATTGGAAGAATGATTTCAAAGTTTGGGTTGCATGTCCAAATGCCCTTACATGAAGTTGTGCTTCAAATGAAAACTAATGGCAATTGTGTAAGAAATCTCGATGTGCACACTACCACAAAAGACCTTTGGCTACAATTATTTAGCACTAATATGGTAATTGCTGCTAATAGATTCTTTAACCTGAAATATTAGCGACACATGACATAAGTAGGTAAAAGATATGCTTTTACCGACAATAAAAATAAATTGCCACTAAAAATTACTCATTTAAATTAATTTTTATTATTTTTACTTTCCCTCCGTACCCAAAATAAAAAACTCTTTCCCTCTAATTTTTTTGGACTAAGACTAATCTATTCCTCCAATTACAAATAATAGGAAAACCTATTATCGCGCCTAAACGGCCTTCGTCGAATGAGTTACGGAATCTTGCCTTCCTCAGCCTTCATCGAACGACAAGGTTGACAAAATCGGCATATCAGGTCTTCGTCCAGCTATTCCCCTAAATAACTCCTATTATTGCTTCTCTTCTTACCCAGCAGTTGCGATTTACTATTAAGTTTGGATTGCTGCTGCTCGATTATGCTCAATATTAGTTGTTGGTATTCTCCCTTTCATCCGTCACCAACTTCTCTTTTGTGTAGGTTCAGGATTTATGCAGAAATTATTCTTCTCCTTCACTCTCTAGTCTTTATCGGCAAATTTTTTTGCTTACAGGTACAAATTTGTGATTTTTTATATCCAGCTATTGCATTTTGAGATTTGTAAAAGTATAGGATTTCTGCATATGCTAAATCGTTTGTGATATCTGGCTGCTGTTAAATTTATGTGTGATTGCTTGAGTTTATTCATCCTCTGTTCCTTTATTGTTTTATGAATTGGTTCCTCGATATGTTTTCTAAGGCTATTGTTATTCTTGTGAATTTTCAAAATTTTTATAAGTGTCGTCGATGCATATTGATATTTTCATTGAATCTATCACTAGCCGAGATATGAATTCCACTAGTCGACATATATATTATTTTTATTCTTTTGTTAATTGATGCGAGCTTTTCTGATTTTCATAAATCTAATGCCTCTGTACGAAATAAGCATATGCTCAATTTGACTGACTTGATCATTTTGTTCTAACTATTTCTCCGCTAGGTTGTTGGTTTTACTAATGCAATTTTCATAAGTATTTTGACAAGTTATTATCAATGTTATGGCAATGGACTGTCACGACCCGGATTTTTCACTCTCGGGAGTCATGATTACGCCTACTAATAAAAGCTAGGCAAGCCAACCGTTTGGTCAATTTACCTTTTTCCCATTTTTAATCCTTTATAGTTATGAATCAATAGTTTATAAACAACGGAATTTAGACAAGCAGAAGGAACAAATAAAACCATTGAAATATTTCCAATACAATTTCATAAACAAAGACTATCCAGAACTTGTGTCACAACTTCACAGATGGTTTAGGAATACTACAAATAAGGTCCGAAAAATAAATGCGACATCATTTCTGAAATACATAAATGAAACAGGATGAAAGGATAGAGGGAGATGCCAGGGCCTACGGACGCCTGCATGATTACCTTGGATCTCCAAATGGACTCAAGGCAACCACCTAAAACTACGATCCGTATGCTCTAGTACCCGGATCTGTACACAGTGCAGAGTGTAGTACCAGCACAAACGATCCCATGTGCTGGTAAGTGCCTAGCCTAACCTCGGCGAAGTAGTGACGGGGCTAGGACTATACTACCAAATAACATGTGCAGTTAAATCATATATAACGAAAAATAAAAGCAGGAATGTACAGTTAAGGATGGGAGGGGAAACATGCTACGGGGAACCATCAAATGATAACAGAAGGACAATAGGTAAATATAAGGAACACCATAACTCAATTATCAACAAGAATCAGAAATCAAACAAGTTCATGGCATTGCCCTTCGTTTTTTTACTCTTGTCCTCACCATAAGAATCAATATAATCTGCACGGCATCACCCTTTGTGCTTTTACTATCGTCCTCACCATAAAATCAATATAATCGGCACAGAATTGTACATCGTGCGGCACGGCATCACCCTTCGTGCTTCACTCTTTCTCACAAAATCATATATGGCATCACCCTTCGCGCTTTAATACTCTCTCACCAAAACAATGCACGTCATCGTCCTTCGTGCTTTAACATTCTTCCTCACCCAAACAACAATCACAAGAAATAAGGGCAAGAAAATAAATGAAATCACAATAAAATCCCTGCAAGGGAGCAATAATACAACAATCAAATCTCGGCAAGGGAACAATATCAAAAACATCAACATTCCGGTAAGGGAGATAGCATTAAAAGCAACAATATCCCGGCAAGGGAGACAATATAATAATCCTCTTCTCTTTTTCACATTTACTTCACAACTCACTACACAAATTGAGCCAATGCTCTATAAGATTCAATTACCAATTTCACTTCCATAATTCGTTTTACAACTTGAGCCAACACTCTTCAATATTCAATTACCAATATTACTTCCACAAGCTTTGCTCAACAAAAGAAATCATCACATAAGGAATGAACAATACAAACGGATTCATAATAATTATAATATAAGACTCACGGGCATGCTTGACACCAATGTATAGATACTCATCACCATGCCTATACATCGTACTCAACAAATAACACATAGCAAATTAGACACAACTCCTAATCCCTCAAGCTAAGGTTAGACCAAACACTTACCTCGATGCCACGGACAAATAACACAAGCCTCAACTACCGCTTCACCTCTTGATTCCACCACCAACTCGCTTGTATTTAGCCATAAGTTACTTACTATATCAATAAATGGTAAATGAATCAATTCTAATGCATGGAAATAAGTTTTCTAAAGTTTTCTCCAAAAATTCAAAAATTGACCCCGGGCCCGCTTGGTCCAAACCCGAAATTCGGACCAAAACACAATTACCC
This sequence comes from Nicotiana glauca, assembly GCA_026770625.1. Lineage (NCBI taxonomy): Eukaryota > Viridiplantae > Streptophyta > Magnoliopsida > Solanales > Solanaceae > Nicotiana > Nicotiana glauca. The sequence goes on from MU714354.1 coordinate 51,444, forward strand.
ATTCACTCCCGAGCCCAGATATATAATTGGTTTTGGAATCCGACCTCAATTTGAGGTCTAAATCCCCAAATTTTAATATTCTTAGATTTTACCCAAAATTCCCAATTCCACCATGAAAACCCTAGATTCTAGGATGAAATCTTGAACAAAAGACGTTAAGGAGTGAAAGAAATAAGTTAAAAATCACTTACTAGTATTTTAGGGAAGTAAGATTGTTTGAAAAATCACCTCTTATATTTTTTTTAGGGTTTTAAAAAATAACTGAAAGTCCCGTTTAAATATACCCCTCTCATACCCTCTCCGTGGACCGCACAAAAGGACTGTGGCCGTGGAGCCCCACCGCGGATCGCAAGAAATCGAGCGCGGCTGCACAAGGGAAGCCTTGACCCACCGCGAAGCACACAATTCCCTCCGCGGTCGCAAAGTCCCCACCGCGGCCGCACGAAATAACTGCGGACCGCATAGCTTGGTTCAGAGACTTGCAACTTCTCTGAACCTGCAGCAACTATGTTCTAAGTCTAAATCCACTCCGTGGCCTACCTAAAATTCACCCGAGCCCTCGGGGCTCCAAACCAAATATGTACGCAAGTCCAAAAATATCATACAAACTTGCCCGCACGATCGAATCATCAAAATAACATCTTAAACAATGAATTTAGCATAGAAATCTAAGAAAAATTTCAAAACTTTCAAAGTATCAAATTTCACAACTATGGGTCCGAATCACATCAAACAACCTCCGCTTCTTACCAAATTTTACGGGCTCAACTTAAATATCATGTAAGACCTGTACCGGGCCCCGAAACCAAAATACGGTCCGGATACCATCGAATTCCAATACATTCACATTTTCCAAAAACTCTTAAAATTTCAGAAACCAATTTTCTTTAAAAATTTATTTCTTGGGCTTGGGACCTCGAGATTCGATTTCGGGCATACACCCAAGTTCCATATTTTTCTACGGACCCTCCGGGACCATCAAATCACGGGTCCAGGTCCGTTTATCCGAAATATTGACCGAAGTCAACTTAAATTTATTTTAAAAGAAAAATTTATCATTTTTTTCATAGATTTTCACATAATAGCTTTCCGGATACACGTCCAGACTGCGCACGCAAATTGAGTTGAGATAAAAAGAGAGGTTTTAAGACCCCGGGGTACTGAATTTACTTACAATACAAGTGATGACCTTTTGGATCATCACATGGACTTATATTGTTCCCATATCCTTCATGTCGAGAAGTCTTTGATTGTTAAAGTTTTGACTGTTAAAAAAATATGGATAATAACTGTTTATTGAGATTGTAAATCAGTGTAGAGTTTGTCAAATAAATAAAATGTGACTCAAATATTTTCAAACTCAAGGGTAGCTTCCTAGGAGAACAGCACACGAGTTGTTAATTTTTTCACATCTTGAGATAGTCATGATGCTTCCTCCTGTTTTGAATGTCACCTGCTGATATGTTGGAATTATATTAGTACTAATATAGCTTAATGCAACTAGATAATTGTTTTTATTTTGGGGAAGAAACTATGCAAATTAGAGGTCGTAACCAACTGGTAATTGAACAAGACGACGATGAAGATGTGTGACCTTATATTGAGCATTTAATGGATGGTCAAAATTATTCTGCAACCTAGCCTTATTTTAAGCAATTTATGGATAATCATAACTATTTTTAAGACCAGGCACATGATGATCAATCTAATGAGTTGAATAGTTATGCTGGTGGCACTGAAGTTCAATAAAATAATGACGAATTAAGTAACATTTTTCTCTGGACTTATTTTCAAATATTAATTGTGTGAATACTTTGGTTAATCTAACTAGTTTATATGCAACTGTGAAATCTATATTTTTATGAAAATGGCAAATCCATGTAGCTTCTCCTAGATCTATTTTTTCCTAGGCTAAAATATATAACATGTGCCACTAGATCTGATCACACTAAAATCTTCCAACCTTAGGAGTACATTGTTATGTTTTGAAGCCTTTCATTCTTGTCCAGGTTCCCATGTTTCCAATATTTTACTAGAACAAGCCAGGAGGGTCTACGGGAGGGTCCTAATTGTTTTCAGATTAAGAATGTTTAATTGATTTTACAGCTTTACTCTAAAATTGATAATGGATATCTCTGGTTCTTCCTTGAACTTTTTTCTGTGGTGTATATATATAGTAAAATGTAGCTACATAATTGTTACTTGTACAAGAGGCATCAATTTATCAGTGAATTGTTTAATTTTCAGCATTCAACTGCATAATAAGATTGTCATTCAATCTTAACCGATATACCTAAAAGTACATGACTTAGTTATGGATATAAAAACTTGACAAAATATGAAAGATAGGGAAAAAAAGATGAGAATGTAAAGTCTCTTTCTTTACATATCTCCCTATTTAGTAGAGCCTTTATTAGGAAGTTGATGATGGGTCAGCAGAGGCCGAGCTAGAATATGAACTTTATGCGTTCGGGATTATAATCCTTTAATTGACTTGGTTCTAAATTAATAATTTGTACATATACTTTGGGTTTTTTAAATATAAATATAGGGTATGAATAAAAGTGATTGGGTTCGGCCGAACCTGCAACAAACACTGTAGCTCCGCCTCTGCGTGTCGGAACATATTCTAAAAACCAAAAAGGTGCTTAAATATCCTACTCTTCTTTCCGAAGAAACAATATCAACTAAGATAGGACCCAAGAGAATAGTAGAAAACTGAAGTTTCAGTTATATATCTTGACTTTGGAAGTTGCCATTTTAAAACTACATACAGTACTATAAGGATTATACAAGGGTTGTTCCTTGCTATGTTGAATTTTCTTTTGAGAAATTGTCTTTAGAATCCTGAAAGTTACAGTTTTTCTACGTAGGGAGTCTAATGGCGACTGGAGTACCTTTTGCAAACTTGATATACATGACCTTGAAATCTATAGCATATGTACTCTTTTGTTACAGAGATATCATTAACAATGAGCTCTATGCATATGTATCCTATTGTTAGGGAATGGTATAAAATGCAAAGACTGCAAGGAGAAAATAGGGTTCGACCTTGCATACATCTACATACAAGGAAAACACATTAAACTATCATCGACAATATGTACAAATTGATAATTTACTTCATTAAAAATTAATATTAAGTGAACCATTTGACAAATGATAAAATCAACCCAATGACGATGATCATATTTCAGTGACTAGTGTTTCGTCAGCTTTTATATATTGAATTCGTCTTCCTACTTATTAATTTTTGTACCAGTAACTACCCTTCCACCATTGTCTACCATATTTTTACGGAAGCCACCTTTCTTTCATAAGTAGATAAAAATATAAATTACCTGCATATTTCTTGTAGTATTTACTTATTATTGATTCAAAAAATATCAGTCAATATTGAAACCTATTTTTTAAACTTCTTTTAAGATTCAGATACCATTGAAAGTTCCAATTGTGAACGATCTACGAGACGGAGAATTCATGGGCCATACAGTGACAGTACATGACTATATTCAATAGCACTATAGGAATTATTTAGCCTTGAATCAATTATCTGAATATTCTACTACAAGTTGCCTCAGTGTGGCATCTGATCCATTGCAACTGCAAGAGTTTGGTATGCTTTTAGGCATAGAAAATCCATGAACTTATGTAGATTGGGATTTAATATATAGTTGGTTCGCAGCTATGGTAACTTATCTTTTTACTGTCTGGATTGTTGGTCTGATGGTGTTGTGCATTAGACAGTTACTTAATGATAACCATCTCGGCATACTTGATTTTGATCAACAAACCTACTTATCTAGATAGAAACATAAGTGCCCTTTGATATGGAAAGCTGGTTTCTTCATTGTAAGTTGCAGGTAGTAATCTTCAGTTGTGAACTATTTTCTCTGTCTTTATTTTCAATATACATCTACAGCTCTGAACCAGTTGGTTAGCATTAGGTTTTGAGATTCAACTGGAAATTTGGATAGTTTGAATTGGTTTTGAGACCAAAAGTTGAATTGTTATTCTAGACCGAAAGAAAAAATCTCCACTTAGGACAGTTTTATAGTGAGTGTAGAAGAAAAGCTCAAATATTTTTCATCTTATTGCCAGAAAACTTGTTATCCACAATATCAAACCAACGGTTTAAGTTTGACTCATTTGCTGGTATCTTCAATCTTGAAATTGATAGATTTAACTTTTTGCTGTCAAAAGAACATAAGCTTTCTAGAAAAGGAACTTTTTGCTATCAACATGGAATTCTTGCCAAGTTATTTTCATGAGGATAATAATCCACATTGACTATAGCAAATCCTAAATAGTTTTGGACATGGACGCGCGGTTGTTGCAATGGTTAAGGGATTTTCTAGTTAATGAATTATAATGTAGGACTTTATAGGGTCTAACTATAGTTAAATTTTAGATGGATAGTGTCGATGTTGATTTTTCTTTATTTTGGTTGTCCCATGCAGGATGATGCAGTTTCTCCTAAGACTGTATCGATCAATTTATTATTATCGCAGTTCTCTTTCCACCATTGCATGAGCATTGTGTGTTCTCTTTTATTATATGGATAAATGTACTTATCTAATCATAATCTCAAGCAAGCTCCAACTAGCCTGGAATTGAGGATTATTGTATTTCATCTATTGACATAGTTATTTTATAATTTCAGGTCATGCAGTATGATGTTTGATAATTTAGTAGGTCGAAGATTTTAATATGACAAAGAGTTGCAGAATTATTTGAAGATTTTTATTCGTGAAGATTAGTTATATAATGACATTAACTCTTAAGTTAAATAATTTTAAGTTTATTTATTTAATTTAATGTAATACTAATATTTTGGAAGTACTTCCTTTAATTAAGATATAACGAGATATTTTATAGTTTTATGAATTAATATTGATATGTTTTGTTATCTGCATGATTTTTTTATCGAATGTAGTAGCCATTATTAATGATGGATAAACTTACTATTATAGCTTGTGACTTCTAGCGCTAATTTAACAGGATATACCAGCTATAAAATGGTCGATAAAAGGGCAAATTAAGACGTTTATACAGGAATATTGTAGCCATTATATTGCAATTAAAGATGACTTTTAGCGATAATTTAATTGAATTTACTAAGTATTAAAATGGACGCTAAAAGGGCATAATAATATATTTTTAGAAGAGATATTATTGCCACTCTAATTGCCACAAATAATTATAGCTAAAGGTATGGACTTTTAGCGATAATTGTTTAAACTTTAGCGACTATAAAAATAGACGTTAAAGGAGCATTATAAGCCCTTTTTAGAGTGGGTTTAGCAGCCATCATAATTGCCGCAAATATTTGCCGTTAAAGTAAATGAGTTTTAGTGGCAATAAGTCACACCCTTTACCAGTTTTTGGGAGAAACGACGTTAAAGGCTTTACCGACCCTAGCTTCAATGGCTAAACACAAATTATCGGTAAATGATATAGCGACTATTATTATTGCCGCCAATGCTATTTTTTATTGCTGCTGAAGCCCCTTTTTGTTGTAATGGCATAAGACTCTTATTTGTTCATATGTGTGCTTAAATGTCATGAATAGAAATGCCTTATTGTTGGAAATCTATGATGATTGTTGAAAGTAAAAATGGGCGTGCACGAAATACAAAATATGAGATAAAAAGCGAGAAATACTAAAAGTGAAATATGAAACGTAAAATATGAAATACGACCAACGTGCCAAGTTAAATAATATAATTGTTGTTGATGTCTCACATGAGATATCCTAGCTGATTGGGTCGTCATCCGACGCCATGCCGCACATATAATGGTGACGGTGTTGGAAATTATAATTGTGGTTGATGTCTCAGATGATATGGCCTAGCCGATCGGGTCGTGATGGGATACCATGATGTACACATAGTGGTGACTGTATTGGAAATTAAAATTGAAATGGGGAATAGTGGCATATCGGTACTAAAGGCTTTCCCAACTTAAAAATATGGGAATTTAATTGAAACCTTATTTTGTCCCTAATTTGATATTTGGTAATTGTTCAATGCTTTAACTGATTATTATGATTGTACTTATTTGCATTATTGTTCGTTCTTTTGAGAGGGTGCTTAGTCATTTATGCTAGTACTAATCAACAATACTAATGTCCCTTTTGCCAGGGGCGCTACATCTTTAAGTGGATACAGCGATAGTCGTGCATCCTCTTCCCAGCTGAATTGGTGTGCCCCACTTCATCCCGGGGTCATGTATATTTTGTTCATTTTCTTATCATGTTTTGAGGTATAGCCGAAGCCTTATTTTTAGCACTACTGCAGTACTCCTTGTAATTATTAGAGGCTCTGTAAACATAGTATGGGTGGTATATCGGTGTTGGGGGAAAGGCAACCAATTCATGCTATGTTTTGAATCACTGTTCCAATTTAGACTATGGAAATATGTGTATTTTGAGACTTGGAAAAAGAATTAAAAGAAGTAACTAATGAAACGATTTGGTATTTTATACATGATCTTTCTACTGTCTAATTAATAAAAAATATGTCCTATTTTGATCATGGGGGAGTTGGGTAGAAAGTCTCTAACATGCTTGCTTCATCGGGTTCACTCGGTTAAGTGCCAGTGGTGTTCCCCGAGTTTGGGGCGTGACATTAAGACCTCGAACCCGTAGGAAACACCAACACTGGGGCTGTAGTTAGAGTAGTCTTGAGCTTTTGAAATATCTCCCCACACTCCTCGGTCCCCCTGAATGGATCATCCTTTTGGGTCAATCTGGTCATAGGTGCTACAATAGATGAGAAATCCTCTACGAATCGACGGTAATAGCCTGCCAAACCAAGAAAACTTCGGATATCAGTAGCTGAAGACGGTTTGGTCCAACTTTGCACTACTTCAATCTTCTTTTGATCTACCTTGATCCCCTCACTCGACACTACATGACCCAAAAATGCCACCGAATCAAGCTAGAATTCACATTTTGAAAATTTTTCATACAACTTCTTTTCTCTTAAGGGAAGCATGGTCCTCAGGTGCTGCTCATGATCTTCCTAACTTCGAGAGTACACCAAGATGTCGTAATTAAACACAATGATGAATGAGTCAATGTAGGGCTAGAATACACTGTTCATCAAGTGAATAAATTCTACTGGGGCATTGGTCAGCCCAAATGACATCAGGAACTCGTAATGACCATATCGGGTCCTGAAGGTAGTCTTCGGGATATCCGACTCTCGAATCTTCAACGGATGGCAGCCCGAACGCAAGTCAATGTTTGAGAGTCAATGTAGGGCTAGAATACACTGTTCATCAAGTGAATAAATTCTATTGGGGCATTGGTCAGCCCAAATGATATCAGGAACTCGTAATGACCATATCGGGTCCTGAAGGTAGTCTTCGGGATATCCGACTCTCGAATCTTCAACGGATGGAAGCCCAAACGCAAGTCAATGTTTGAGAGCACTCTAGCACCCTGTAGCTGACCAAATCAGTCATCAATGTGTGTCAATGGAGATTTGTTCTTCACTGTCACGTTGTTCAACTGTCGATAGTCAATACATATGTGCATAGATCTGTTTCTTTTCTTTACAAACAAGACTGGAGCACCCAAGGCGACACACTGGGGCGAATGAAGACCTTATCAAGCAACTCCTGCAACTGCTCCTTTAATTCTTTCAACTCTGCTAGGGTCATATGATATGGTGGAATAGAAATGGGCTAAGTTCCCAGTAGCAAATCAATACCAAAATCAATATTCCTGTCAGGCGGCATGCTCGAAATATCTGCCAAAAATACATCTAGATAATCCCTCACTACCGGAACCGACTCAGTGCCATGAGTATCAATACTGATATCTCTCAAGAAGGCTAGATAAGCATTACACCCTTCTCAACCATCCGTTGAGCCTTTAGAAATGAGATAACCTTGCTAGGAACATAATATAAAGCACCCTTACACTCCAACCATGGCAACTTTGGCATAACTAATGTCACCGTCTTGGCGTGACAATTAAGAATAGAATTATAGGGCAAAAACCAATCCATGCCTAAAATAATATCAAAATCTACCATACTAAGCAACAATAGATCGGCTCTATTCTGAAAATCAACAAGAACAGCTAAACACGACCGATACACATGGTCAACAAGAATGGAATCTCCTATAAGAGTGGACACACAGATAGGATCACTCAAGGAATCATGGGATATACCAAAATATGGAGCAAAGTAAGATGACACATAGGAATAAGTGGAGCCTGGATCAAATAAGATTGATACATCTCTATGACAAACCAGAACAATACCTATGATGACTAAGTCAGATGCAACTTCCTCTGTCCTAGCAGGAAGAGCATAATATCTGGTCTGGCCTCCCCTTCTAGGGCGACCTCTACCTTCCCGACCTCCACATCAAGCTAGCTATGAAGTGAGTGGCAATCGGTGCGCTAACTATAGCCTAAGGGCCTTGTGGAATACGTGGGGCTTGAGTAGTCTATGGAGGTGCACCCCTCCTGAGTCTAGGACAATACCTCACCATATGATGAGTGTCACCACACTTAAAACAAGCCTTTAGAGGATGTGGCTACTGGAACAGGCTCAGACCTGGTCGGCTGGACTAACTGCTGAAAGATCCCCGTGCAGGAGGTGCACTAGACAATGGTGGTGCATAATGGGAAGCTTGAGGCCTGGGAGTGGCAAAATACCGCTGGAAGCTGGAAGTGCTGAATGAATATGACGGCTCACATAGACCCTACCATGATGGGCTAAAACTGGGGCACGGGCACCATTATAAGTGCCAGAATCTCGAGGGCTCCAGGTCTCCCTCTCCTCTCTCTCTCGGGCCATTCATACCCTTCAATATCATAGTGATCTCCACTACCTGTTGGTATGGGATTTCCATATCCAACTCTTGGGTCATGATGAATCTGATACCAGGGTTGAGCCCCTCTATAAATCGACAAACTCCCTCTCTAACAGTAGCAACCAAGGCTGGTGCATTCCTGAACAAATCACTGAACTGGACCACATACTCCGATACTGTCATAGGACCCTGGCGCAACTGCTCAAACTCTGCGCACCATCCATCCCCAAGACTCTAGTGAACAAACTCCTTCAAGATCATATTTGAGAACAGAGACCAAGTGAGTGAAGCTGCCTCAGCCGGGCTACCCAACTCATACGCTCGCCACCATGATAAGACCCTCCCTTAAGCTGAACGTAGTGAAAGAAATCCCACTCGAATCTATAATACCCATACTATGGAGAATACAGTGGCACTCCTCAAGAAAACCCTACGCATCCTCTGACGCTAAACCACTGAAAGTAGGAGGGTGGTACTTCTTGTACCTCTCGAGCCTGAGCGCCTCCCCTCAGAAGCTGCTACTCTAACCTTAGGATGAACAAGGGTGACCAACTGCAGTGGTATGACCTTTAGGACCTGGTCAACCTGGACCCGCTAATCTGCGATACGGGCAGCGGGAGTCTGAGCTCCTCTTTCAGCCTGAGATGTGGCAGGAGCAAGTGGGATCAACCCCGCCTAAGCTAGAGTGCCAAACATGCTCAAAAATTGGGCGAGGGTCTTCTAAAGTGCTGGGGAAGTAACAGGCGCATCAGATGCATGTCATCCAACTAGAGCTACTGGTGGCTCCTCTATAGCAGCTCTGTCGGTTCTCTGGTTTCACCAGGTGCATGTCCTCGGCCTCTACCCCGGCCCCGGCCTCTCGCAGCTCTAGTAGGGGGCACGGGTATCTGATTATCAAATCCAACTGTGCATGTCTTCACCATCTGTGAGAGAATAGAAAGACAAAATTTTAAAATCTCGAAGTCAATAAGTTCGCACGATAAAGAATCAAAGAAGTGAAACTTTTTCTAATAGTTCCATAGCCTCCCGAAGAAAAGTACAGACGTCTTCGTACCGATCTGTGAGACTCTACTAAACTTGCTTGTGACTCGTAACACCTATGAAACTAGAGCTCTGCTACCAACTTATCACGATCCAAATTTTCCTCCATAGGACATCGTGACGGCACCTAGTCTTTAAGAGCTAAGACTAGGTAAGCCTAGCAAATATGTGGAATAACTGAATTAATAATTAAGCCTCAATAACAAACTTGCAACTCAACATATAAAACTCCGGAGACCCAACAAAATACAAGTCATAAGTTGTAAGTAGATATACTGGATAATCCTATACATCAATGTCTATTTATGAAGAGATAATGAATAAAGAGATCAAGAGAGCGGGGGACTCCAAGGATTGCGAATGCCGATAGGTATACCTTGAAGTCTCTATAGTAGAATTCTAGCTAGTTCTTGGGCTGATAGGAAGTATCTGGATATGCACAAAATGATGTGCAGTAGAGTAGCATGAGTACACCACAACGATACCCAATAAGTGCCAAGCCTAACCTCGGTAGAGTAGTGACGAGGTCAGGTCAGGGTCCTACTAAAATAAACAAAAAGACTGAACAAACGTAAGACAGTGTAATAATGACAGTAATGAAATTGAAGCAATAAATAACATATCAAGATTAGCTACATGGAACTAAGAATTTAGTGCAACACGAAGAAAATAATTAATAATATGCTAGGGGAACAACAACAAAAGAAAGTGCAAACATGGAGAAATGCCAATAAGAGCCACTTTCGAGGTACCGCCTCATTATCTCAAATCACTAGAATAAATCACAATCTTTCCTTATATCATCGTGGGAGCCTTTATATTTAGTTTTGAAAATCATTTTCCCGAAATAGCACCCCGCATTTTAGTCCACCTTATAACATTGCATGATTTCTAGTAGTTTCCCTACTAGCCATACGTATCAAGCCCACCTTAACTCATCGCATGCATTTCAACCTCAAACCTTATACCACCACATGCGTATCAATATCATAGCGTAACACAAATCGCACCTCAAGTGCTCAAAATCACAACTTGCTATAGAAACCAAACAATAAAAGTATTTTCACAGTAAAGAGCCCATGACTCAACCACAATGTACACAAGAGTCTCAACAATAACAGCCGGAATGAACAACTCAACATAATGGTATTTTACAACTTAACACTTTGCCTCAATGTGAATCACGACCTTTATATCTCATACAAAATTTCAACAACAAGATATTCCACGATTTAATAACTCCAAGTAAAGAGTTCAACGATTAAATAATGAATATGAAATAAAGGAAACATGAACTTCAATTAAACATGTAGGACAATTAGCATTTAATAGAATTAAACAAGTAAATATGTGAAAATAGACTAGAAATGATGATTATAACATGTTAAGATAACTCAATTTAGGTATGAAAGGAATCTACATAGATAAAATCGGTAATTTTTACATTTGGACCGTATACAAACTTGTCACCTTGCGTACACAACTTCCACATATCACAATTATCAGTAACAACACGAAGACTAGGGGGTAATTCCCCCACACAAGGTTAGGCAAGTGACTTACCTCGAATCACGCTAACTCAATCAACTAGTATGCCTTCCCTCGATTATCCAACTTCGAACGACTCGAACCTAGCCAAAACAACTTCATACTATAAATACAAACTATAGGAAATCATTCCAAACAATAAAATTATGATATCTACGAAGAAATAAAAACTCAACTCAAAAGATCAACCCGAGTCTGTGCCTCGGAACCCAACCAAAATTACAAAATCCGAACGCCTATTTTGATAACGAGTCCAACCATATAAGAATTACTCAAATTTGACCTCAAATTGCCTTTCAAAACCTAAAATTTTAGTCTAGGAAGTTTCTACCATTTCCCCCCAATTTTCCAACTCAAACCACTAATTAAATGATGAAATTAACAATGGATTCAAAGCCGAGCTAGGATTATTACCCCAATAATCTCTCTGAAAATCTCCCAAAATATCACCTCACACCGAGCTCTCTAAGTCCAAAAATGGATTATGAATCAAACCCTTGAAAATTCCTCTTTTATGCCCAGCAAATCTGCTTCTACGAGCCTGGGGGTCGCACCCGCAGAAAAACTATTGCAGGTGTGAATTCCATTTAAGTCCAGAAATCTCGTTTTTGTGGATTATGGCTCACACCTGCGAGACCACTTCTGCGGAGAACCCTCCACTTATGTGAGCAAAGCCCACACAAGCTTCGTCCACATATGCGATCACACCTCTGAATCTGTGGACTCACAGATGCGGATAACTCTTCGCACCTGCGATCCCAACTGGGAAAAGCCAGCTACACTTCTACAACAAATTTCTTGCTTTTGCAGGTCCACAACTGTATCCAACCCCCCCACAGGTGCGATGACACTAGAAGGCTAGAACTTCAGCAATTGCACAAGTCCAATTTTGATCTGAATTCAATGTGCTTCACATTCGGGGCCCTTAAGACCCCGTCCAAATATACCAAAAAATTCCAAAACATATAACGGACCTACTCGAGGCCAAAAATCACATCAAACAACATCGATTCGATGAATCGAAACCCAAATTCAAGCCTATAAACTATAAACTTCCAAATTTTGAAACTAATGCCGATTCATACCGAACAACTCCGATTGACCTCAAATTTTGCACACAAGTCATAAATGACATTACATACCTATTCCAACTTCCGGAATATGGACCTGATTCCGATATCAATAGAGTCAACTCCTAGTCAAACTTCCAATTCTTCCAAACGTTAATTTTTTCTAACTTTTGCCAATTCAAGCCGAAAGGACCTATGGACTTCAAAATCCACATCCGGTTGTTCTCCTAAGTATAATATCACCATATAAAGCTATTGGAACCATCAAAACTCCATTTCAAAGTCTTCTATACAAAAGTTAAACTACGGTCAAGTCTTACAACTTAAACCTCTAACTTAGGGGCTATGTGTCCCATTCCACTCTGAAACTCACCTGAAACCAAAAACAAACACCCTAACAAGTCATGTAGAGACTATATAACACATAGGAGGCAATAAATAGGGGATACAAGCTAAAATACTCAAAATAACCAGCCGAATCGTTACAGATTCCAAGACTTTATCTTCTTTGTAAGCTTTTATGACTTTATTTATCGCTTTATTCTTGCATTCTAGTATGAGTATATAACTTTAAATACTAAATATGGGGAAACTAAGTGGGTTTAATGTAAAGGGGTATAGCCAAACAAGTCTTAATCCAGAAACGCCAAAAATGATTAGCTAACTTTAGTATTTAAAGTTAGCTAATCATTTTTGGCCTTGTTGGATTAGGACTTGTTTGCCTATTTGATATGTGTTTAAATGTGTGGGTACAAACCTCCAGAGGTGGAGGTCAGGTTGTTAGAGGTGGAGGCCAACCAGTTAGAGGCTGTCCCAGAGACGTGGTTTAGAGTGATGGGGCCCAACCCCGATGTTATGCTTTCCCAGCTATGCCTGAGGATGAGTCATTTGATGTTGTTATCACATGTGTTGTTCCAGTTTTCCATAGAGATTCTTCAGATCTATTTGATCTGGGATCTACTTATTCTTATGTGGCATCTTATTTTGCTTAAGATCTAGTTGTGCCTCGTGATTCTTTGAGTGCTATTATGTATGTGTCCACACCTATGGGAGATTCTATTATAGTAAATCGTGTCTATCGCTCGTGTGTGGTTACTATTGGGAGTTTGGAGATTGTGACGACCCGACTCGTCGTCTCATGTGTTATTTCTCCGTTTCCCCCATTTCATGCTTCTTCATGTTTCGTTATTGATATGTGGTGTTTTAGAGTTGATTTGGATTGATTTTGATAAGAAATGAGACGCTTAGTCTCTTTAAGGAAAGCTTAAGTTGGAAAAGTCAACTGGACATTGACTTATGAGCTAGAGGATTCAGATGTGATTTCCGGCGATTTGGTTAGCTTCGGGAGGTGATTTGTGACTTAGGAGTGCGATCGGAATTGAGTTTGGAGGTCCGGTGTAGAATTAGACTTGAATTGGCGAAGTTAGTATTTTGGCGAATTCCGGTTGATAGGTGAGATTTTGATCCGAGGGTCAGAATGGAATTCCGAGAGTTGTTGTAGCTTCGATATGTGATTTTGGATGTACGGGTAACATTTTAGGTCATTTGGAGGTATTTTGGTCGGGTTTTTGATCGAAAGTGCATTTCGGAAGTTCTTAAAGAACTTAGGCTTTAATTTGGTGAAATTTGATGATTTTGGTGTTGACGGTAATGTTTTGATGGTTCGAGCAAGTTTGAAAAAGGTAATAGATCATATCTGTGCTTTTGGTTAAGGTCCCGGGGGCCTCGGGGTGAGTTCGGGTGGTTGAACGGAGAGTTTTGGAGTTTGTTGCATGTTTAAGTCTGCTTGTTCTGGTATTTCCGCATCTGCCGAAAAAGGGACCGCAGATGCGGTGGAAAGGTCGTAGGTGCGATTTTAGAAGGGCTTGGCATTTCCGCAGAAGTGGACGGGGTTCCGCAAAAGCGGTCTCCACAGAAGCGGTCTCCGCAGAAGCGGTTTTGGACCGCAAAACGGTTGAGGCTCGCAAGTGAAAGTCTGCAATAGCGGAAAAGGGCCGCAGAAGCGGTAACCGCAGAAGCGGTTATGTTATCGTAGATGCAAAAAGGGCAAGATAGAAAAGGGTTTTAAAGTGTCATTTTGTTCCGCGAGTTAAGACATTTTTTTCCTCCATTTTTGAGCAAGCTTTGAGAGCTTTGAGGCGATTTTGAGGAGGGATTTAAGGAGGAATGATTGGAGGTAAGATTCTTGAAGCTAAAGCTCATTTTTATTGAGAAATCTACCTAGAAATTCATGGAATTAAGCCAAAATAGGGTAAGTTAGGGCTTGAGAAGTTATAATGAAAAAAATGGAATTTGGAGGGTCAATGGACTCCGATTTTGGTAAATTTGATATGTATAGACTCGTGGTGAGATGAGGAATCCGGTAATGTGAGTTGTGTAATTTTTCGAGAAGCGGGCTCGGGGCTCGGGTTTTGTTAGTTTTGGGATTTTTGCTATATTTCAATTGTTTTCGATTGGGTATTGTTTCCTTGGCATATTGTAATATATTCGCTCTGATTTTGGTTAGATTCGACGCGCGTGGAGGCCAATTTGAGGGAAAAAGGCGTCGCGAGCAAGGAATTTCACCGGTTCGAGGTGAGTAATACTTGTAAATGATATCCTGAGGGTTTGAAACCCCGGATTTGCACATCATAGTGCTGTATTGAGGTGACTTGCGCGCCGGATATGAGCGTGGGGTAGAGCACCGTTGGGGATTGTGACTTGGTCCATCCCGGTTGTTGATTTTACCGTGTAATTGACTGAAACTACTTTTTATCATTATAATTTGGGCTGATTGCCGTGTTTGGGGCCTTGTGCCGACCTGTAGAATCCTTAGGTGATCCTTATGTGTTTTACCTCACTTGTGTGCATATCACATACTATCAGTCATGCTTTCTACTATTGAAATAAACAAGAACTGTGTTTTTAATCATGAATATTAAATGAAAAAGGATGAGAGGGCTGAGATCCCGATAGTATGTCACGACCGATTGGCTATGCATTTATTTGACTGAGATGGGTCGAGGACCCGATTGTAAGGATGATTTCCTTGTTATGGATCGGGCTGCACGCCGCAGCGGTGTTATATTGATATTGAGGCCGAGAGGCTGTTTGAATCCAAAACATGGCTAATATTGCGCTTGGGCTATAGGAGCGCCTCCGGAGTCTATACACACCCCCAGTGAGCGCCGTCGATGTTAAATGGATCGGACTGTACGCCGCAGTGGGTACCGGAGTGTACCGTCATATGCATTGCATTGCATTCATACTTTTGTACATTATTCGTTGTTTGTGTTATTTCTTGAGATATTTATTTGCTGTTATGATATTGTCTGATCACTCTTAAAGAGGATAAATTTGAGACAGTGGTAACAGTGACACTGTATGCTCTAAACGGGTCAAGTAACAATGGCTAACCATGAATAAGAATATTGCCTATAAGGTGAGTTTATGAGCTCAATTATGCATACTTGTTTGCGCCCGAGGGACTGACTTTTGTGCTGACTTGAACTACCTGTTCCCATTTAATTGCTTAACTGTTGGGAAAACAATATTTTCCAAAGAGGTTTTGAACTGAGTCAAGATATTTTCTAAAGGATTTTCACGTTTTCCCTGTCTTTCTCAATGGTTACACTGTACCATATAGCATGTTGATTTGCTTTACGTGGTTTATTGCTGCTCAGTTATTATTTACTTTTATTACTCATTGAGTTGGAGTACTCACTTTACTCCCTGCACCTCGCGTGCAGTTGCAGGTATTGTTCACCCGGAAGCGGGTTAAAGGCTGATTGAAGTTATTACTACTGTAGTGGGTAAGGTGACCGCCAGCATTCGCGGCACCAGACTTTATCTTTTGATTCCAGATTTTATTCTGTATATTATTATTGGCCCAGTAATTGTGTTCAGTCTTCTTTAGATGCTCGTGACTTGTGACACCCCGGTCGGGTTTTGTTGGGTTGTGATTTACAGTTTTAATGCCATTGAGTTATATTTTCTATTCATTATGTTTAATGATTGTTAAAGAGACGATTTGGGGTTAGTTGACTGGCCTTGTCTTCATGAGAGGCACCATCACGACCGGGTTTGGAAATTGGGTCTTGACAAGTTGGTATCAGAGCCTAGGTTACTAGGTCTCACGAGTCATGATTAGGTTTAGTAGAGTCTCGCGGATCGGTACGGAGACGTCTGTATTTATCCTCGAGAGGCTGCAGAACCTTTAGGAAAACTTCACTTTCTTGGAATTCTTATCGTGCGTACTTGATTCAGCTTGAGATATAACTCTTGAAATTCCTTCCACACATCTGTATGCGCACATGAGCGCTCAGTATTGTATGTGCCTTGATGGCTTGTGATTCCCCAATCAAGGGACGAAATGTGATTCCGTGAGTTTGATGTCGGGCCAGTCTGGAGGACTTGAGGCCGAATCTTGCCTATGGCTTGAGCACTAAGGTGCTGATCGTGTGAGCAAGTGTTTTGAGCTTATATGTTCAGTATTGTCCTTATTAGCCGGAATGGCGGTTGGATATCCGTGTGATGAGTATGTTAGTGCTGCGAGAGGCATCTATGTGACTTGGTAGTGACGAAGAAGTCTTCTGGATAGTAGGTGAACTGTTAAGTGTTTGATTCCTATTGTGATTCGATGTGTATCCTAGTTATGGGCGCGTGAAGAATATTTTCGTATCTCCTAGTTGGAAGTTAAGTGCAATATGTGTGGCGATATGAGTTCAGACTCAGGAAGACTAAATGGCTATGTTATGTGTATGATGGCGGAAGGTGCGCTGAAATACTAAACTGAGGCGAAGTAGGTGGGTTATCTCTTGCGGAGTATTCTTGAGTGGTATGATCCTTATGTGTCCGTTAGAAGATCCCATGTGTAATTGAAGGGTACGTGTTGTAATTTGAAAATTTGTGTCGCTTAAGAGAGTGGACTCAGCTGATGTGGGGATGAATTCGAGGTTTGTAGAGGATTTTAGTATCCGAGGATCTGTGTTTTCATAAACTAGTAGATGATTTGAGTTTAATCTCACTATAATATTTTGGCATCATTAGAGTAAAAGTATTATAGGTTATTAAATATGTCCTGATAGATGGCTTCGAGCCAAGTTCGGGAGGTTGTTGTGGATTAGCTGATCACACGGTTATGCGCTATGTTGTTTCCGTTTCGAGGTATGCTGGCGGATCAGTCCTGGTTGCAGAAAATGAGCCGAGAATGGCACGAGTGAAGCAAAATTTTGATAAAAGTTATATGGTGCTTTGTAGATGTGAGGAAATAAAAGGATGTCTTGAGCTGTTGCTGGTAAAGAATGCCAGTGTATAGAGAAGGAAGATGCTTGTTTGTATTGAAATGAGGTCGTATCATGCGGTGTCAGAGTGCCAATGAGGCACAAGTGGTTTTGTTAGCTGAGCAGGCTAAATGCAAGTTGAATAGAGTGAAGAACTCTCGAGAATGGTTTTATTGTGTTCAAGATTCTGCATGTAACAATCAGGTGTCTTAAGGTTGTGTATGTGGGTAGAGACTGTGTTTTCATTGGAAAAGGTCAAGACTTGTGGTATTTTATGTTAGTTATGGGATTCTATGTATCAGTATCTGGGAAGTAATGGTAACGAATTTCAGATTCGCGGGAAGTTCTTCGGGGTAAAGTACTCTGGAATGTGGTATTTCTAGGAATGATTGAGAGAGTATTCAGTGGCCTATGGGTCTTAGATGGTGTGGTCTTATGTTCGAGTCTCGTGTGGTAGGCCTGGATTGAGACCGTGTGATGCTACAGCAAGGAAGACTATCAAGTCGATGATGAATCGAGGGGAAATCTAATAAATGAAGTGGCTTGATAGTAGACCGAATCGGTATGGTAAGGATATGACTAATTCCTCGTATGTGTTCGAGGTAATGAGCCTTTATGGGTTATTGTGCGACAGAGCTTTTGAGTTCGGACAGCTTGTGTAACTTGGTTTGGATGGAAGGATTCCGTCCTGTCAGTGTAGCTTGTACAAATGGAATTGGCGAAAGTGTTCTTGTTGAGTTTTACTGTGGTACAGAGATGTATATACTTTCTTGGGGCATGCGAAACATGGAATGTGATTATTTTCTTCTAGATAGGATTGACGGAAGGTCTCGGCTAGATGAGTTACAGTTCAGTTCTGAAAAGAAGTTCAAAAAATATTCTTAGGCAATGGGTAGCCTCAAGTAACCAAGGAGATGGTACTGCTAATTGGAAGTGATTTAACGAGGGTATATGTTTCAGAAAAAGGGCAATGTGATTAAGTTTATGGCACTTCGGTAGTGTTGCGGCATTTTTCTTGATAGATCTACTGTTGATATCTGAGTTTGTATGATGGCACAGAGGAAATTTTGAATATCTTTCGTGGAATGCTTGGGTACTTGAGATGTAATATGTATTCATACGGCGGAATTTGGGATCAGGTACAGTGATTCGTGTGCTATATGGAGTTAGAGACTGGGAGTTCTCATGTTCAGGCTATGTAGTGGTTGTGGAGCGTGTGTGTTGGTACCATTAGCGGCTATTGGGATTTGGAGGCCCGAATGGATCTTTCCTTGATCGATATATTAGATTTTGGATATGATATTGGGGTGTAGACTGGTTATCTCAGTGTTGGGTTATTCTGGACGATTATGCTATAGGCTAAGTCGGAAAATGCCACAGGTTGCGTGGCGAGGTTTACGGATCATGTTCTAGCAGAGTGGTTTGTACTCCAAAGACCAGCGAACGGCTGGGAAGGATTGCTTGCCTTAATTGGGCCTTGTGACAGATGTCAGTATAGAGGTTTTTACCATTGATTCAGTTCCGGTATTGAGGGACTTTTTTGGATGCGTTTCTTGTGGTCGGGCATGTCGCCGGGCGGGATTGTGTATTTCGGTATTGATTTGGTGCCGGG
This sequence comes from Nicotiana glauca, assembly GCA_026770625.1. Classification (NCBI taxonomy): domain Eukaryota; kingdom Viridiplantae; phylum Streptophyta; class Magnoliopsida; order Solanales; family Solanaceae; genus Nicotiana; species Nicotiana glauca. The sequence goes on from MU714354.1 coordinate 70,811, forward strand.
CATCATATCCTACGGCCCCAGCAGGAGTTATAGTAGTGGAAGGAGCAGCTTCAGGCTTCTTGGTATTGAGTTCGTTGGCAGGCCGATGTGGCTACGTATTTAGATTGAGATGGCTTGGTTGGCCCCGATATGTATTGTTGAGGGAGAGGTTGAACCTATCGTTATTGAGCCTGCTAGTGATCTGGAGAGATCTATGAGTTGCTTTTCTGTGCTGTGAGGCGTTATGATTTTCGGACTGTGGGCGCGTATAGTTCGGTACTATCGAGATTCATTATGTTTTAGTTTTGTAGCTTACAACGCTATATGTAGATATCATTATGCACTCAGTATGCTTACGACCGATACTCGATATTTTGTTATAATGAGCAAATTTGGCTCAATGTGCATCTCCCTATGTGAGATATTTATGTGGATCGGGTGGCACGCCTCCACGGGTATGTTATATGGATCGGGTTGCACGCCGCAACAGTGTGATGTTGAGAATAGTTTTCCATATGTTACTTTGTATGCCTTGCTTCCTGGTTTCTGAGGAAAGTCCGTATTGGGTGTTGCTCGGCGAATGGCGCATCTATTGTGTCCTTTCAGGATTGAATGGTGTATATTACTTGCTTCACCGTGGGTGTGATGCATTGCTTGGTATCAGACATCAATCTGTGCGTGGTTGTCTATTTTGAGCATGGTGACTTGAGGTGCTTCATGTATAACAGTGTTTGGATAGGATCGCGCGTTGTGGCGAGGCCATGTGAAGTTATGACCTTTCGAGGGGATTCAGGTACTCTATTTCTATGATGTGAGATGGGGTCTCATCCTTGTGTTGTGATGGTACTGAGGAGTTTGAGTTACAGCTCTTTTGTTTGAGTCATTTGTCATGATTTGAGTATGCTCAGACCGCCCATCATTGGTGCGTGGATTATGCAAGTTGTGGCTTAGGCCTGTGATAAGGTGTCATATCACCAGGGTGGTGTGTTGAATTCGAGGTGATCGTTGGAGTCATTAATGAATGCGAACATATGTGATTTCAGCTTGTTAGAGGGTTAATATCGAGGTTTGGCCCGGAAATCTGTTATGGTGTTGGTCAAAAGGGAAGTGGCTTCAAGTAAGGTTGATCTGAGGAATGGTTGCAGTTTATCGCGTGTTTTAATTATCATTGGTAGTATATGAAAGTGTTGGAATAAGACTTTAGCTAATAAGAGGTTCCTATTGGTAATTGAGTATTGTGGGCAACTGCTGTGAATAGAGACTATCGTTTCGAGTGTTGGATTATGTGGTATGTTGTATGATTTCACCTGAGGTTGCAGCTGTGGGTTACTACAGCTGGTTCAGGTTTATTCTGGGTATGATTTCTGAAGTGCAATGTGGTTCTACGATTTATCGTCTAGATGGACTGTGAAATTTCAGCTATGTTGTATTATCGGACCTATGTGAGTTAAAGTGACATGGGATCACCCCGGGTATATGCTTGGTAAGGTCATTTAACTGTTGGTTGGCTTCTAGGGCAACTCTGGGTACTCTCGAGGACGAGCGTTTGTTTAAGTTGGGGAGGATGTGACGACCCGACCCGTCGTCTCATGTGTTATTTCTTCATTTCCCCCATTTCATGCTTCTTTATGTTTCGTTATCGGTATGTGGTGTGTTAGAGTTGACTTGGATTGATTTTGATAAGAAATGAGACACTTAGTCTCTTTAAGGAAAGCTTAAGTTAGAAAAGTCAACCGGATGTTGACTTATGAGTTAAAGGGCTCGGATGTGATTTCCGGCAATTCGGTTAGCTTCGGGAGGTGATTTGTGACTTACGAGTGCGATCGGAATTGATTTTGGAGGTATGGTGTAGATTTAGGCTTGAATTGGCGAAGTTAGTATTTTGGCGAATTCCGGTTGATAATTGAGATTTTGATTCGAGGGTCCGAATGGAATTACGAGAGTTGCTGTAGCTTCGATATGTGATTTTAGATGTGCGGGTGAATTTTCAGGTCATTTGGAGGTGTTTTGGTCGGGTTTTTGATCGAAAGTGCACTTCGGAAGTTCTTAAAGAACTTAGGCTTTGATTTGGTGAAATTTGATGATTTTGGTGTTGACGGTAATGTTTTGATGGTTCGAGCAAGTTTGAAAAAGGTAATAGATCATATATGTGCTTTTGGTTGAGGTCCCGGGGGCCTCGGGGTGAGTTCGGGTGGTTGAACGGAGAGTTTTGGAGTTTGTTGCATGTTTAAGTCTACTGGTTCTGGTATTTCCGCATCAGCAGAAAAAGGGACCGCAGAAGCAGTTCCGCAGATGCGGTGGGAAGGTCGCAAGTGCAATTTTAGAAGGGCTTGGCATTTCTGTAGAAGCGGATGGGGTTCCGCAAAAGCAGTCTCCGCAGAAGCGGTCGTGTCTTGCAAGTGAAAGTCCGCAAAAGCAGAAAAGGGCCGCAGAAGCGGTAACCGCAGAAGCGGTAACCGCAGAAGCGGTTATGTTATCGCAGATGCGAAAAGGGCTGGACAGAAAAGGGTTTTAAAGTGTCATTTTGTTCCGCGAGTTAAGATATTTTTTTCCTCCATTTTTGAGCAAGTTTTGAGAGCTTTGAGGCGATTTTGAGGAGGGATTTAAGGAGGAATGATTGGAGGTAAGATTCTTGAACCTAAAACTCGTTTTTATTGAGAAATATACCTAGAAATTCATGGAATTAAGCCAAAATGGGGTAAGTTAGGGCTTGAGAAGTTATGATGAAAAAAAAATGGAATTTGAAGGGTCAAATGGACTCCGATTTTGGTAAATTTGATATGTATAGACTCGTGGTGAGACGAGGAATCCGGTAATATGAGTTTTGTAATTTTTCGAGAAGCGGGCCTGGGGCTCGGGTTTTGTTAGTTTTGGGATTTTTGCTATATTTCTATTGTTTTCGATCTGGTATTGTTCCCTTGGCATAATGTAATGTATTCGCTCTGATTTTGGTTAGATTTGACGCGCGTGGAGGCCAATTTAAGGGGCAAAGGCATCGCGAGCGAGGAATTTCACCGGTTCGAGGTGAGTAATACTTGTAAATGATATCCTGAGGGTTTGAAACCCCAGATTTGCACATCATAGTGCTGTATTGAGGTGACTTGCACGACGAGCACCATTGGGGATTGTGACTTGGTCCATCCCGGTTGTTGATTTTACCACGTAATTGACTGAAACTACTTGTTATCACTATAATTTGGGCTGATTGCCTTGTTTGGGGCCTTGTGCCGACCTGTAGAATCCTTAGGTGATCCTTATGTGTTTTATCTCACTTGTGTGCATATCACATACTCGTAGTCATGCTTTCTACTATTGAAATAAACAAGAACTGTGTTTTTAATCATGAATATTAAATGAAAAAAGATGAGAGGGCTGAGATCCCGATAGTATGTCATGCCCGATTGGCTATGCATTTATTTGACTGAGATGGATCGAGGACCCGATTGTGAGGATGATCTCCTTGTTATGGATCGGGATGCACGCCGCAGCGGTGTTATATTGATATTGAGGCCGAGAGGCTGTTTGAAGCCAAGACATGGCTGATATTGCGCTTGGGCTGTAGAAGCCCCTCCGGAGTCTGTACACACCCCCAGTGAGCACCGTCGACGTTAAATGGATCGGACTGCACGCCGCAGTGGGTACCGGAGTGTACCGTCATATGCATTGCATTGCATTCATAGTTTTGTGAATTATTCGTTGTTTGTGTTATTTCTTGAGATATTTATTTGTTGTTCTGATATTGTTTGATCACTCTTAAAGAGGATAAATTTGAGACAGTGGTAACAGTGACACTGTATGCTGTAAACGGGTCAGGTAACAATGGCTGACCAGGAACAAGAATATTGCTTGTAAGGAGAGTTTATGAGCTCAATTATGCATACTTGTTTGCGTCAGAGGGGCTGACTTTTGTGCTGACTTGCACTATCTGTTCCGCATTTAATTGCTTAACTGTTGGGAAAATAATATTTTCCAAAGAGGTTTTGAACTGAGTCAAGATATTTTCTAAAGGATTTTCATGTTTTCCCTGTCTTTCTCAATGGTTACACTGTACCATATAGCATATTGATTTGCTTTATGTGGTTTATTGCTGCTCAATTGTTATTTACTTTTATTACTCATTGAGTTGGAGTACTCACTTTACTCACTGCACCTCGCGTGCAGTTGCAGGTATTGTTCATCCGGAAGCGGGTTAAAGGCTGATTGAAGGTATTACTACTGTAGTGGGCAAGGTGACCGCCAGCGTTCGCGGCACCGGACTTCATCTTTTGATTCCAGATTTTATTTTGTATATTATTATTGGCCCAGTAGTTGTGTTCAGTCTTCTTTAGATGCTCGTGACTTGTGACACCCCGGTCGGGTTGTGTTGGGTTATGATTGTCACACCTCCTTTTTTACAAACGAAAGTTTTAATACACCCCGTGAAGGGCGTAATAAAGGAGTTTTTCCACTTAAAGGACAGTCGGAATGGGATTTATTTATTTAGATTCAGAGTCGCCACTTGGGAGATTAATGGTGTCGTAAGTCACCGGTTGAATCCCGAACCGAGGAAATATGACTCTGTTAACAGTCCGCGAACCAGAAATCCGGATAAGGAATTCTGTTAATCCGGGAGAAGGTGTTAGGCACTCCCGGATTCCGTGGTTCTAGCACGGTCGCTCAACTGTTGTATTTGCTTTTATCTGATTTCCATATATTTATTCTATTTTTATGTGCCTTTTATTAATATCCCGCTTTTATTGTTGAATTTTTTACAAGAATTGCAACGTTGTGAAAACGTATTTCAGTCCACACCGTACCAGTACGCCTGTGGCTTTTAATACATTTTGACTTCGTTGAGATTTGGATTTGGGTCACATAAATGTGCACCCGTATTTAAGAAAGTAATATTATTATAAATCGCGCTTAAAGCATCTAC
>MU714355.1:0-12511 GCA_026770625.1 Nicotiana glauca
TCGCAAGTCTTTTAAAATAAAAAATAATTAAAAAGTTTATAAATAAAAGCATATAATTAGCATGTAATAAAATCAGATAAAACCAAAATACAACAGTTAAAGCGACTGTGCTAGAACCACGGAATTCGGGAGTGCCTAACACCTTCTCCCAGGTTAACAGAATTCCTTACCCGGATTTCTGGTTCGCGACTATAATACAGANATGTTTATATCCCTTTCGCCGGGGTATAAGCGCCATAAAAAAGAGGTGTGACAGTTCATATTCCTGGATTTGCTCCATTAAGTACCCGAACTTCTTTTTCAGCTTCTAATTGCATCCCTTGGCTAAAATCAGCCACGAAATCCGCCAGTACTTGGGATTTCATTGTTGTTCTAGGTAGATACGTGATTTCAAACTCACTTAATTCTATAACCCATTTAACTAACCTTCCTGATAACTCATGTTTATGTAGTATATTATGTAAGGAATATGCAGTTACTGCAGCAATAGGGTGACACTGAAAATAATGCCTTAATTTTCTAGATGTCATGATTAAAGCGAGTGCTAATTTTTCTAATTGTGGATATCGTGTCTCTGCATCTAACAAAGATTTACTAACATAATAGATAGGAGATTGTTTACTTTGTTCTTCTCGAATCAAAATAGCACTTACCGCAACTTCTGAAACAACAAGGTAGACGAAAAGCCTTTCCCCAGCCTTTGGTTTTGTTAACAAAGGTGGATTTGACAAATATGTCTTCAAAATCCTAAGCGCTTGTTGACATTCGTCATTCCATTCAAAGTGATCTTGCTTTTCTTGAAACACTTTTCTGATGACTTGGAAATGAATCTTCCCAAGGCTGCGATCCTCCCTGCCAGTCTTTGAACTTCTTTTTTATCTGTAAGCACATCAGGGATTTCTTCAATATCTTTAGTCTGGGATGGGTTTACTTCAATACCACGGTTAGAAATAAGAAAACCCAAAAATTTTCCTGATGCCAAACCAAATGCACATTTTTCTGGGTTCAATTTCATATTATATTTTCGCAAAATTCTAAATGTTTCAGATAGATGTGATATATGATTCTCTGAATGCTGAGTCTTAACTAGCATGTCATCTATATAAACTTCCATGGTCTTACCTAAATGCTCTTGAAACATTTGAGTAACTAACCTCTGATACGTCGCACCAACATTTTTAAGACCAAAGGGCATTAACTTATAACAATAAGTCGCCCTGTCTGTTATAAAAGAAGTTTTTTCCTCATCTTCTGGATACATTTTGATTTGGTTATAACCTGAGTATGCATCTAAAAAACTTAATAGTTCATGCTCTGCAGTAACATCAATTAATTGATCTATGTGCGGTAAAGGAAAAGAATCTTTTGGACAGGCTTTATTAAGATCTGTGTAATCCACACAAACACGCCACTTACCATTTTTCTTAGGAACCACAACAGTGTTAGCCAGCCAGTTAGGATACTTTACCTCACGAATAGAACCTATTTTGAGCAATTTTTGAACTTCTTCTTGAGTTACCTGATTTTTGAAAGCTCCTTGCTTTCATTTCTTTTGCTTGACTGGGGATATGATGGGTCTTCATTCAATTTATAAGTCATGACCTCCGGTGGTATCTCTGTCATGTCAGAATGGGACCAAGCAAAACAATCTGCGTTAGCCTTTAAAAATTTAATTAACTTACGTTATACCTCCGGGCTGAGATTTACTCCTATATACACTTTCCTCTCGGGCCAGTGTATAAATAAAACCACAGCCTCTAACTCTTCTATCATTTTTTAATGTTCTCATTTTCCTCTGATTCTTGAATAGTGTCAGGTCTTGAATCCATGTCTGTTTCTCCTTGTTCAGTTAAGGTTGATGTTATACCCTCCTCAATTGAGTCATGTAATTGCTATTTGACTTCACTTTGAACAGTTGACTCTGCAATGGAGTTAATACTCCTGGATATTTGTTGATCGTTTCTAATTTGAAAAATTCCCCATGCTGATGGGAATTTAATAACTTGATGTAAAGTTGATGGTACGGCATCCATATCATGGATCCATGGCCTTCCAAGGATCATGTTGTAAGCCATTTCCATATCTACGATCTAGAACTTGGTATCTTGACAACACCCTCTGCAAATGTAGTAAGAATCGCTTCTCCTTTGGTTATGATATTAGAGTTATCAAATCCTGACAAGGTATGTGCTTTTGGAACCAATTTGTCCTCAGCTTGCATCTCGCGCAATACTCGTATCAAAATAATATTCAATGAACTGCCTGGATCAATCAAAATACATTTCACGTTAGTATCATGTACTAGTAAGGATATTAGTAGTGCATCGTTATGTGGAGTCAAGAGGCCTTCTGCATCTGCATCGTTGAATGTAATATTCTCCTCTTCAAGCGTGTGTCGTAACCGTTTCCTATGGGTGATTTTTATTTTAGATGTTTTATTGGCTGCTGTATACAGGCACCATTGATATCTTATCCTCCACTTATAACATTGATAATCCTCTTAGGTGAGGGTGGTTTCGGGTGCTCCTGTCTATTTTTCATATATGCATGTTTATCTTTCTCATTGAATAACTCAGTGAGATATCCTTGCTTTAACAAATGATCCACCTCGCTTTGCAAAAATCTGCAATCTGCGATTTTATGTCCATGATCGTTATGGAATTCACACCAATGATCAGGGTTTCGTCTGTTTGGGTTTGATCTCATCTCTTTCGGCCACCGTACCTTATCCCCCATGCCTCTTAAAACAACCACGAGTTCAGAGGTGCTTACATTAAACTTGTAACCACCAAACCTTGCCTTTAAACTACCATCATCATCTTGTTGTCCACGTGTACTTCGATCATTACCGAACCTTGATGAGGAGCCTGATTCCCTGTGTCTAGATTTGTGATCGTACCTTTCTTGCTTTGACCTTGAGTCTTTTACTGCAGGTCCCATATAAGGCTCGTACCTATTTTTACCAGATCTTCTCTCATTTTCTACACGCCTCGAACTTGTTTTCTAGTCAGTTTTATGTCGTAAATGATGTCTTCTTCAATCCTCATCTTTGTACTGTATCTATTGTAGACGTCATTCCACGTTGTTGCTGGGAATTCTCGAAGGCTTTCTTTGAGTCGCCTCGTGGCTTCTGAACTCTTCTCGTTCAGATTACTAGCAAAGGTTATGGCTGCCCAATTGTCAGGTACCCGCTGCAGCGTCATTCTCTCTCGTTGAAATCTATCCACGAACTCTCTAAGTAACTTAGAATCTACTTGCTTGATTTTGAAGATGTCTTCCATTCTTTTTTTAACTTTTTGAGCTCCCGAATGCGCTTTGATAAACAAATCTGCAAGCTCAGCAAATGAATTTATAGAATTTTTAGATAAAAGAGAATATCAGGTTAATGCTCCTTTGGTGAGTGTTTCACTAAATTTCATGACTAAGACTGATTCAATCTCTTGCTTAGTCAAATCATTTCCTTTAACACCTGGGGTAAATGCAGTAATGTGGTCTCGTGGATCTGATGTACCATCGTACTTTGGAATATCAGCATCTTAAATTTTTTTGGAATCGGGAGGGGGCTGCACTTGGCTTTCATGGTTGTTGAAAATACTTGTCTATGTCTATTCCTTTGATCACGGGCGGTACTCCGGGTATTTGCTCTATGCGTTCATTTTGCTCCTTAAGCTGTTTCTGTAAGGTTAGTACGAGGTTTTGTAAATCAGAATTAACTATTTTACCTGGATCTCCTTCTTGCGTTTCACTAGGAATTCCACCGCTGCCTGAATTAACCATTCCAGAACGGGGGTTCTCCAAAGTATTATTGTTTGGAGTTGATGTGGGTGGAGCAGCGGGTAATTGGTTAACGAAAGCCTGAAGAGCTTTACTGACTTGGGAGGCAATTAGTTTTTGCAAAGCCTCATTTATATTTTCAACATTGTCCCCTTGAGACTGTCCGTCGGTATGACATCCATCGAGAGTGCCTTCACGAGACCGTCGTGGTGAGCCTTGTGGAGAGCCTCGTGGAGAGTCTCCTTGAAGCTGTTGGATCATTTGAATTTCTGAATTTCCTTGGGTGTTTTCGTTGTTGTTCGACATGATTAATACAAATAAGGAAATTAAGTTGAGATACAGTTGATTATTAGATTTCCGGTAACGGAACCAATTTGTTTAACCAAAAAATAGAATTTTTAGTCAAAGCTAGAAATTAGAAGAATGAGGTTACTGATAATCGAAAAAAATAAAAAGAAGGAAGTTTTGAAGTATTCAAGTATGTAAGCTGGTAAATCAGAATGTATTTCAATAGTTACTTGTCCCTCGACTGATTACTTATTTTTCCTTTTATAGATCCTTTTGGGAATCTTTAAAGATACACGTTACAACGAAACCATAATGAGGTTATTACGAGCATTTATTAACATTAAATGCTACGTTACATAATCATTTACATTGAATATAAATATTCCTTAACAGTTCCAGCATTTATTACTCTCGAAATGCTATATTTGTATCTTTTCCTTTAGCCAGGTTCATTATTCTTCCCGTTGCTCGCATGTAGCTAAACTTAAATAGGGCTGAGGCTTCTGAGCCCTTCATCTCGTACGTGTTTTTAGCCTATTATCTCGTACCTCTTTTTAGCCTCCTGTCTCGTACTTTTTTTATCCTCTTATCTCATACCTCTTTTAATCCTCTTATCTCGTATCTCTTTTTATCCATGCATGTTTGCAATTCGTGGACCATTTATGACCCATTGCCTATTCCACGTGTCATGACACGTCACCATATATTCATGTACACAATTTTCCCCAATACACATAATCATTGTTAAATCGTGGTTAATTCATATAATTTTCACTTTAATTTAGCATTATCATAGTAAATTAGTATAAGTTAGTATAAACACCCGTTGCGAATAAGTTTTTATTGACGACTTCAATCAACTTACTTGGATATCTTTAACTAGATACAGATTTGGTGTTGACAAGTTCTATCCTAAGAGTCCCCTACCGTCCCTGGTTTCTGTTTCTTACGTAGGGGAATGGGCTTGAAGTCTAAGTTCTTTTATTCTTGACATCTACTATTAACGAAGAAAGGCACGCAGCATCCATTAGTGAAGCCTGAACTTTTTGACTTGTTGAGGCATAGCAGAAACGGGGAGGAGGGTAATCGTTATAGTTTCATCTAATTAGTTTGACATTGAGGCATAGTATTGTATTATTTGGGTCAATAATTTGCTATATGCAACCGTTTAATATTGGAGCAAGTTACCAAGTGAATTTGGCGAGAAATTAATAAATAGTCAGATTTACAAGTGATCATTCAAAAATAATTACAATTTTAAAAGTAATCGAAATTTAGCCACTTTTCATGTACAGATAAATCTGAACGAAAATACTGTTCAAAATTCGAAAGATATTCCAGCATAAGTATACTGGATCTCCAGTATAATATACCGGACTTCGAGTATAATATATTGCTCCAACATAATATGCTGGAAAGTCATACATAGGTGCTCCAATCTCCAGTATATTATGCTGGAACTTTCCGCATGTTGGAGTTCCAACATAATATGCTGGAAGTTAATACGCAGATACATCGATCTTCAATATATTATGCTGAAACTTTTTGTGATGTAGCAAAGTAGTGGCTATTTGACTATTTTTTAATGACTATTGTAACATGAAATCTCATAACAAAATTACCATGCTTTACAACCAAATTGGTAAATCTTGGCTTAAAAGACTAAAGATTGAATCCAAAATCTTGAATGCCTATGATATCTTAGATGGTTTATTAGTAAGAAAGAGAGAAATCGAGACATCCAAAGATGCCATTTTGATAATGATTTCGACATCAATATGATATTAATCATAACTTTACACGTGAAGAAAACCTATACTGTAAAAAGTTGTAAGCCAAAACACACAAAGGCAATATCTAGCCAGAAATTCCTCTCCGATAAAACATACTTCACTTCTATATAGGAAATCTAATCTGTCTCCTCTCGTTTGGCATAATCTTCGCCATTTTCTTGAACTTGAATAATGATACAAACTTCTCCTTACCACGAAAGAGATGTCTAATTGTAAAATTTGTAAGTCTTGGCTTGTACTATGATGGATCTCAAACCACCAATTGGTGCTAAAACCATCAATAAAACTCCAAAAATTATGCAAATCTGTCATAAAAAGAACATAGTAATTGTCATTTTCAAGTGTATAAAAAGCAAAATCACAATATTGAAACTGACAACGGCAGATTAATTAAGTTGCACCATACCCAATTAGCAATCCAAGAGAGACTCCATCTCCTTGGCTTGTAGATTGCAAGCCACATGATGCAAGGCAGCTGAAGAAACAAAAAACAAAGTTTCCTAATAAGACATCTAAAATCTGCACTACAAACAACAACAATAACAACCCAGTAAAATCCAGCAAGTGGGGTCTGGGTAGGATAGTGTGTATCCCGAGGGAGTAGAGAAACCGTTTCCGGTAAACCCTCGGCTCAAGAAGACGAAAAGAGATACAATATATGAAATCTGCACTACAAAGAGATTGGAAAAAATCTTTTGTAAATCACTTACAAAATAAGTTGTTGGAGCAAAAGCAAATCCTCCAAAAAATCCAAGAAGTCCCCCGAAGAAAGGGAAAGTGATTCCAACAAACATTGTGAAAGCTGCAATAAGTCCAAAGGCAATAATTAATACTAAGGTTTCTAAATTCTAAGTACTTCAAATTTTTATAGTAAATGAAGGCAAGTAACATACCAACATAAATATTTCTGGTAACAAATCGCAAGTACCAAGTAGGCCTGAACCTAAGTTTCTTAACAAGCACTGTCTCGAGCATGTCAAACACTGGCATTGCATAGATCTACAACATCATAACATAAACAACATTTTATTAGGTAAATGGTACGCGCTAATGAAACATAACTGCAACTTTCCTATTTAGATAAGAACATTGACCATACTTGATAGCTCCCAATAACATGGACGACGACAAACATGTTAGCCATGACAATGAGCCAAGTAGGTTTCTCCAAAGACACAAGAATGTTGTCTGATACTGAATTCCCAAACATCCAATAACCAATAAAAGCAACAGGGAAGTAACAGAGAGCCACAACTATGTAAGCAACAACAACTCCTCTCCACATAGGTATTTTTGAAGGTTTCTCAGGCGTTGAAGGGATCGTAGCTTGAATCTCCAAAACCACGTTATGACCTGCATATGCAAAAGCCACTTCTCCCAATCCACTCAGAAAGTTGAAAACAGTTCCTGACGTGCTGTGAGCCTTGTACCCGTAATCTACATCCGGTTGTACACCCTTCTTTACTGATGCCCCCCAAGCAATTGTAGAATAACTTCATCATCCGACATAAAAAAACACATTAGTAACAGTATTGATATTTAAAGAAGTGAACAAATAAGCAAATTTCTAACTTATTTTAGTAGCTTTTATGAAGGGATTTTTGCCTATTGGTTTAGTCGAATCTTATCTTCTAGTCGGTATACATAGAATATACACTTAGTATATACATATTATACATAATTGAGGAGGAAAAAAGGAAACAGTAAGCTAAAGATAAATATCTATACCTTAGGGACATTACTGCGGCAGCCAAAGAGACACCTGATATGGAATTGAAATTGGGAAGATGGGAAAGCACAAAATGAACAGAGGCAAAGATCATGATGAAGTAGGAAAGTTTGATATCTTTGCTGCAATGGATATTGTCTTCGCTTTTTTTGCAAACCAATTCGTGGACCTTCATCAGCGATCTTCCTCCGGTCACCATATAAACAATGTCAACACCAACTTCAACTATTAACTGCTGTGGCACAACAATCCATAGGCCAAGTTTTTCTCCAAAAGCATGTTGTCCCAATTCATGATATCTATCGAAACGTTTCCCTGGAACCATTTCGTGCATCTCAACCATTTGCCATAGTGTGTACAAAGTTATAATCCAAGATACTACCATCACTGTTACACCAGGTCCCCTGAAATTACAGTATATAACTTAAATTCATTGCTGATATCCCCTAGCAATAGTGTCTTGATAACTTTCAAATTTTAAAAAGGATAAAAAGAGAGAATTGTACCATCCAAGCTCTGACATGGCATAAGGAAGACTGAGAACACCAGCACCAACCATAGCAGTAACATTGTGAAATGCTGAATACCACCATTTTGCATTCCTAGAAGAAGTAATGGGAAGCCACGCGTCGATTGCCTTCTCTTCTGCCGTTCTTGTATCAACCTGTCGTTTGATTATACAGTCAAATTTCTCTATAACACCATTTTTACATAATAGTCATTCACTATAAAAGCCAAATTTTCTCAGAATTGATTTTTACATTATGTTATAATTAATATATAATCTCTATAACAACACTTCATTATAGCAGCCAACAAATATTGAAACAAACGAGGCTGTTATAATTAGGTTTGACGGTAGTTACAATTGTAAGTTGAATTTTACAAAGATTTGAAACATAAAGCTGAAGACGATAAACACAGCGCAGTAGCAGACCAAAAAATATAGAAAAAATTTGGCAAGTAATTTACTACAATCGGCTAATTACACTATTGTGTATCAAAATTTTTTTACAGTGTCGGTGCATATCACTTAAGTTTGAAAAGTAATTGCTTTAAACAATAAAATGTAATGACAAAGAAACTTCCCAAGACTTCAGCGGTATGTAGTCTGCAGAGCCACCCAAAGGATTTTCTCGTGATATTCAAACCTAAGTAACAGATAACTTTGTTTCAGTTTTTTATAACTATTTTTTTCAGCTAATTAAAAAATAATTTCTTCTGATTGTTGCAAATTGATTCAGATGCAAAGTAACGTGAAATTCGGTTTAAAATACTGGAAAAAAACATGTGACCCACTAGTAATAAACTAATAGTTCTTCTTATTAGCAGTTTGTATAGTGTGGAAAGTCAACTGAAAGGTTGAAATGATTTGCTCATGGCACGTCTCTATACCAATTTGCCGTGCATTTAACGTCGTTAATTATTCATTAATTTTTTTTGAAGTACCCTACTCTTCTAACGTGATGTACACACATGAAACGTCAATCATTCATCACATAGAGCCCGTTTGGATTGATTTAAAAAAAAGTAGCTTTTAAGTAAAGTGCTTAAAAGCATTTTTAAAGTGCTTGAGCTGGTTTTATAAATAAGCAGTTATGTGTTTGAATAGAAGTGCTGGAACTGAAAAAAAAACTATTGAAGTGTTTGGTAAACAAGTGTTAGTAAATATTTTTTCTATTGAAATTACTGAAATATCCTTAAAATTGTTAAACTTATAAAAAAGCTTATTGCTATAATATTTTATTTTAAATGATATAAATACATAATAATTAATATTGTAATTCACTTTTAGTTTAAAAAACTAAAAGTAGTATGAAGAAAGCAAACGAAAAACTAACCCAATTTCGGCATGAAGAAATCAAATGAAAACAATAATTAATATTTCAAAGAAAATTAGTAAAAAACAAGAAACACAAAACAAACAAACAAACAAACAAACGTTAACATCTGGAGACATATGGAACGAAAAAAAGTGAAATGAAGAAAGTAGATGCAGCAATATCAAGTTTGGTACTGAGGGGTAATTTTGAGATTAAGAAAAATTATAAGGGATAAGAATGTAATATCCTTGGTCAAAGCAATATGGATTTTAAGCCAATTTAAAAAAAGTTGGGTTTACCCAACTTGTTGATTTTGGCTTTTTTTAAGCAGATTTTAGCTTTTTTTTAAGTTAATTTTCTAGTTGCCAAACACTTCAAAATTTAAAAAGGGCTTAAAAGCTGGTCAAACCAAACAGGCTTTTAAGCCCATCCAAACAGGCTCATAGCTTACACTTAATTTAAAGATCGAAATTGAACCACTATATTTTTAAAATATGGATATTATCACTTTTAGCTCGTGCCAGAAATTATTTATATTTGGTAACTAAAAAAGTGTACAAAATTTGTATAATTTTATATATATACAAAAAATATATATTTTTCGACTATTATTTTGATATTGGCTACACAGTACTTCCTCCGGTCCATAATAAGTGTCCAATTTACTTTTAGCACGCTCAGTAAGAAAATATTAAATCCTATACAAAATTATCTAGTATGACTAAACTACCCTTATTTAGTAAGTTAATGTGATGAGAGAGAATTTTTTTTAGGGGTATGCACATAAGGATAAAAGAGTAAAAACAAATTAAATTTTTTCTTGATTGGCTAACTAGACACTTATTTTGAAACAAAATCAAAAAGTAAATTGGACATAGACAGGAGGGAGTATCATTTTTCTTTTAAAATGAAGAAATAATATAAGTTTGACTGGTTCAAGATTGATTCTAGACCACCAAACAAACAAGAAAAAAGTAGGAAAGTTCACATTTTTCTCATTAACCAAAGCTTCAATGTTGTTTCGTAACCCGAACAGAGAAAAAGCAGGAAACAATAAATGAACACGGAAATGAGAGACAGGTTACTTCAAGATCTAAAAACTCAACCAAGCTTTTCAAATATTTAGCAAATCTCTAACAATATTTATGAAAATTCTTGATATCCACATAACATAATATAAAGTTTAAATTATATATAATGCAAATATAAAAGATTTTTTGCAATATCAAATAAACTAAATGATATGTAACTACCGCCCCATTTATTCATTAAAAAAAATATTTTTTTTGAATTTATTTTTCAAAAATGTGTTTGTCTATGAAATTTTGCAAGTTTGTAAAAAAAAAATTCAAAAATGAGTTTTTCAAAAACCAAAAAACTGATTTTGACCACTTTTTCAAAATTTTCAAAATTTTTTTTTCCCCACTCACAAAAACTGCAATATATCCAAATATAATTTCAAATTACAAATACCATTTTTCAACTTAACTCCAAAAACTATATTTTTTTCAAAAATTACAATTTGTATGTCAAAACACCTACTACATGTAACTCATGTCCAAAATGCAGGAACAATAACCAAAAATAAGGAAAGCTAACATGTTAAAATATATACTTGATATTTATATATATACACAGAGAAAAGAGAGAGACTTACCTTGTCATTGTTGTAGTTGGGATCCGATGGAGCTTGAGTTCCCATGGCAGCTACAGGTTATGGACTTCTGCTTGTAGAAATTAAATTACCCAACAATTTAAAAAGGGAAGAAAACTGAGGAGACGAAGGGAATAGAAAACTTAGGAGAGTAAAATGAATATGGAACACTTTGAAAAATATCGAAGCTGTCTGTCTTATATAAACAAAACTACATATTCTCTTGGCTGTGAAATATATTATGAATTCTCCGTCGTTAGCTGGTTTCGTAGTATTTTTAAAATGTGAAAAAAACCCCAGATAGGACCTACTATATATAAATTAAAAAGTAGAGATTGAAGGTGACGTTTTTGTTTGACTTTGAATTTTAGAAAAAAATACTAGTAGTCGTTAACGAAGGCGATGAATTTGATACTACTATATACTACAAGTTGCCATCAGTCTCTTTGTTATTTGCTTATACTTATACTAGTAATTATTTTGACTTAAGAGTTATTTTCTGATTAGCTGTATAAGTCTCCTAGGAAAATTCCACGAACTTTGCATTACTCATTTTATTCTCCGGCCTGCAATTGTTTGTTACAAGTTGCATCATATAATGTTTTTATGTTACAAAAAATGTATGCATAGTAACTGAATTAATTATTGCCTTTAAATATATACAAGTGATTCCGTGATAATGAAGGAGAAATTCCTGCCTTCATACTCAATTTAATAAATAACTGAGATATACACATTAAGCCTTAAAAATTCAGTTTTGATATTTTTAAAGTCCAATTAACATTTAAAATAGATCAAAAGGCAAAGAAAATAGAAGATATGTTAAGATTGTCTAAAATTCAAAAGACACGCGTACAAAAGTTGTTTGAGCTATGAGCTATCTAAGCGCCAATTTCATAAGTATAAAACAACATAGGGATATTATCCCTTTTAACTAGGGTTGGGCATATATTAGGTAAAATCGATAACCCGAATCGTTAATTATATATTGGGTTATCGGTATCTGGTTATTGGATTAACTGTTCGGTAACAATTTAGAATTTTTTCACTATTGGATTATGTCACGACCCAAATCCCAAACCCGGTCGTGATGGCGCCTCTCGTGAAGACAAGGCCAACCAACAAAACAACCGCTTCCTTTTAACAGTTATTTAACATTTATCAAACTGAAACATGATTAGCATAATCAAAAGCGCGGAAAACAACGATAACAACAGGGAACCATCCCGTCACAGCCCGACATCGGGGTGTCACTAGTCATGAGCTACTACAAAGTTCACTAAAGTACTACAAGTCCGAAAATAGGAACAAAGTCTGAAAGTAATAGGAACAACATAAAATAAGGAAGAAGATCTGGTGCCGCAGACGCTAGCGCTCACCTGACTCAGCCATGAGAACAAATCTTCAAACAGCTCAAAACCCGCTACCGGGAACAACACCTGCAACTGCA
>MU714357.1:3608-41607 GCA_026770625.1 Nicotiana glauca
GACCCAACCCCTGTGTTGAGTCCACTAAGTCAGAATGCACGTGATGCAAATAAGCGTCCTACTAGGAGTTCGGCATGATTTTATTGTTCATCTAGGTTTAAACCCTAGGTTTATTGATCTAGACCTGGCTTACCCGAACGGACAACTCGGGCCGAGGGAGAGGCAGCGTACCGGGGATACAGAAGCTCGCCCGGCTTTACAACTTATCCAAACCTCGTTCTAAATTTGGTAAAAAGACTCTAACAGAAGAGAAGCTACACGAAGTGAACCCTTATCCATGATGTAGAAGACTCAGAAAAAGGGAGGGATACGCGACAATTTATATACAGTTCAACAAATATTAAAGCGGTAAACATTTAGCACGTAAGGCATGGAACATGTAGCAAAAATCAAATAAAGCCAAATACAACAATTTAACTGAGCTCAAATTCTTGAACCCTGAACCGAAGTTCTGGGTTCTTTTTCCCCAGCAGAGTCGCCAGAGCTGTCACACCTCCTTTTTCCGAAAGCTTTTACTACACCCCGGGGAAGGGTATAATAAAAAAAAAGAGTTTTTCCAATTAAAGGACAATCGAAACGGGGTTCATTTTATTTAAGATTCAGAGTCGTCACTTGGGAGATTTATGGTGTCCCAAGTCACCAATTTGAATCCCGAATCGAGGAAAGGGTTTGACTCTGTTTAATAGTCGCGAACCAGAAATCCGGGTAAGGAATTCCGTTAACCCGGGAGAAGGTGTTAGGCATTCCCGAGTTCCGTGGTTCTAGCACGGTCGCTCAATTGATATATTTGGCTAAATTTGATTTTAATACATGTTAAACTTACAGTGCAATTTTAAAGTTATTTACCACTTTTTATCAATTATTTTTATTTAAGAAAGTGAACGTCATTTTAAGAATATATTTTTTGGATCACGTCACATGAAATGCACCTAGATCCTCGACACATTCTTATTCAACATTTTTGGATTTGGATTTGGGTTGCATGAAATGCACACCCGTATTTAGGAAGTAAAATTATTTAAAGCGCGTCTAAAGCGACTAACGTATTATTTACTTTGTGGAGGACCGTGAAATTTGCTAAACGGCACGCCCCGAATTCTAAGTATTTTAAATTAAGTAGTTGATGAGGGCCCCGTAATTTATGGATTTTGTTTAGCGAGGCTCATCTCATTATTATTAGAAGGACAACCTAAAGCAAACTAAATTTTCTATTTATTATTTGTCTCTAAAAGGCCAATTAACTTACAATTATAAATTCGGGCCTTGAATTCAAGTCCGAATTCAAACAAAAGGGAAGACCCTTTTAGCTTGAACCCGCTACCTAATTCAAAACCCAAATTTACATTTGCAAGTTAATTTCCCATATTCCTAATGTAATTTTAAAGGGGTGGGGGTGGGGGGTTTGACTTCTAGCATTTTTGGGCCTAAAAGTTGGCCCGAACAGAAATCAAATCGGTCACATGAGCTGGGCATCCTGTGTCCATGAAGCAGCCAAGCTCTGGGCTAAAAAATGGGCCCAATTCATAATGAAACAAGGCAATTATGTAAGCATTCAGTGGTATACATTGGGTCTGTTTTGAGAGTCCAAATATTACAAACCAAATTAAACTAATGCTCATACTTACATGTGAATTAGTGATCAATTTATGAATTAACACTTAGTCTAGGATTGTGATAGGCCTTCAGGAATGGGAAAGATATTCAATTAGATTCAAGAATGCCTATTGAGCTAAACATTGGGCCTGCTTGTGTCAAATAGAATAAAACTCAGAACTACTTCAATATAGGAATGAAAATCGAGTCTGTTTCAAACAAAATCTATATTATACTGATGGTATGTCCTGAAATTAATTCATGCTTTTATTATTAATGCAGGAATTACAAATTTTATCAGAATTTCTACATGGATCATATGAATAAGCCTGAAACTAACAAATTGCTGAACATTTGAATTGATAGACAAATAATGAAATCCTGCTACAATATAAGACCTGATTATTACAATAAGCGAAATTCCAACTACAATGACTAATTAATGAAATGAAGTTCAGTTACAAAGGCTAATATGATTGTCTATTTTAGTTGCATAATTTCTAGGACAATAGGGAGAACAGTCCAGTTATACAGATTTTCAGAAATTTTAAGTCATCAAGTGTCAAATGCTGCTATCACACGTAAACTAATATATATACAACATTAACAAGAGCAAACTGTCCTATGAAGAATATACATATGAACGAAATAAAATCTAAACAATTCAAGCATTTAAATTAGCCTTTTATTCCAACGAACTTCAGTTACAAATTTCCTGAGTTTTTTTTTATTGGAGATCGAGTATGTACCTGAAATGCAAATAGAAGTGAAGGAGAAGAGATTAGCTAGATCAGTAATTTGAGCAGCAACAACAGTAGGCAAATCCCAGCAATAATGAAGCGCACGTTTAAAATCCAACAACAACCAGTAAATGACAATCAACAATGTAGAAGAGGTTCAACAACCCAAGCAAATCGAAATCAAACTGGACAGAGCAAACAACAATTCGACTGATCCAAATGAACTTGACAATTCACCAGAAACTAGAGCAGAATTCAGTGAATCAATCACAGGAGATTGATATTCTGAAATATTAATTTCTAGTTTGTTTTTTTTTATCGATTTTCTATCTATTTTTGGATTGCTGGAAGAATTTTTTGGATCTAAATGAAGAAATTGAGATCTAGAGGTAGAGATTGAGATTCTGAAATATTAATTTCAGATCTGGAAGCATGTAGATATTTTTGGGGAATTTTTCTAAGGTTCCAAAACTTCTGAAACAAGGCCAATATGATCCTATTTATAGGCACACAAAGCATGATTAAAGGCTTTCTAGAACCTTCTATTTCTTCCCCCAAAACTAATACTTTGCCCTCTCCAAATAAAACTGAAATCCCCTCACATGTGACTTCCCCTGTTCTAAAATTATTTTATTTGTTATTCCCCAAAATACCCCTTGAAGTTCTTTAAAATTACTACCCATACCCCTCCTTATCAGTTAAATCCCTAATTCTATCCTAGTCACTATGGTAAATGCAACATTAGAATGTTCAGCTATATCCAAACGATTACACTAATTAACTAAAAATGATTAAAAATTATTCTACAATTAAGCTAAATAAACTACCACAAATACTATTTAAATCATACTAATGACTCAATTTAATCAGAACAAAAGTCAATCAAATTTAAACTGAAAATCATGCTTAGTCAACACTTAGAATTTACAGAATCATTTTCTAATTAAGAACCGATTTTCAAATTGTTCAAACGAAAATCCAACTAAAAATGAAGATTAATATTACAATCAACAAAACCTAACAAAATTCATACATGCAAGCAATGAAAGTAATAAAAATAAGGAAAGAAAGAAATAAAGACTCACTAGAAAAACCCAAAACTCCGGCCAGCCTTTGGAACCCCAATCGTCCAAAATTCCAACCCGTAACATACCTAACCAGGTGTTTTCATAAGAGAACACCTGATGAGGGACGTTATGGTCCGAAATTGTGGGGATTTAAAAATTTAGGTTTTGGCCGGAAATTTTCAATCCGACATTCGAACGGTTCTGGGGAGATTCGAGACAAAAGAGCATGGGGGTTGGGTAAAGGAAGCTAATGCGAACCTAGGGTGTTATTTTGGTGATGTTTGGCATGGTTTGGATTTTGGCCGGAAAGATTGAAATTAAAATTTGAGCCATTCTGGCCCTATTTGAGCCAAGAAACTATGGAATTCGTATATAGGAGGTAAAGAGGATGCTAGGGTGCTAATTTGAGTAGGTTTGGGTGAAGTTACGTTCGCCGGCGGTAGGGTTCCGGCGAGATAAATGTTGATATTTGAGGAGATGGGTTAGGATTCGTAGAAAAATAGTTACAGGTGTGGAAAGAGGAAAGGGAGAGGGTGTTGTGGTGTGATTTTGGTGGGGTTTGGCGTTAATGGCGTTTCCCGCCGGCGAGGGTTCCAACGGAAGATAGGGCGGCTAGGGTTTGGGGACAGGGATGAAGAAGAGGGAATGTTTTCTCTCTGATTTTCCGTGTATATGTATATTAAAAATGTATTAATGATCTATAGCCGTTGGATCAAAAGAATTGATGGTCGAGATTGATTGACGCCTATACGGCGTCGTTTTAGTGGAGGAAGGGTCTGGACCGGGTAGGGCAATTTTTTGGGCATGGACAGGTATTGTTGCTTGGGCTGGGACGATTATATTAGCCCAGCTCAATTTCTTTTGTTTCTTCATTTTTGTATTTCTTTATTTCCTTGTATTTTGTATTGTGTTTTGTATTTTATATTTTGTATTTTTTTTTGTTTTCTTTTCCAAGTTTATATTTTTTTTCCGATTTTATCAAACTGTTAAACTAACTCATTAAATTCAAAAAAAAAAATTATTATTTAATGTCCATTTTATAGTAATTTCTGATAAAGAACACTTAAATGTTATTTTTTCTTTAATTGTTTCGAAATTAACACTAAAATTGTACAATTATAAATCCTAATGCATATGCATATTTTTTATTTTAAGTATGATTTATTAGGAAACTAATTAACACAAACATGCAACCAATTTCAACAAAAATTGTAAAAATAATAAAAAATCATTTTGTTTGTATTTTTTAGGAATAATTTGCTTAGGGCAAAAATCACGTGCTCACAGAAAGTATCACCACAGTTTAAACAAGCTATAGGAGGACGTGGCAACTATTACTGGCTTGGGCCTGGTCTGTTGGACTGATCGCAGATGGCACCCCGTGTAGGAGGCACACTGGATACTGGAGGTGCATAAGGGTCCTGAGGTCTAGGAGGAGTTGGAATATCACTGGCTGTTGGAAAAACTGAATGAATGGGACGGCTAACATAACCCCTACCATGACGAACTGCAACTGGGGCACGGGCACGTGCACTAGAATAATGGCCTGACTCTCGAGACCTCTTGGCCTCTCTGTCCTCCCTATACCGAGTAAGCATGCCCTCTATTCTCCTAGCAATACTCACCACCTGCTGATACCCGATATCCCTCTCTAACTCCCAGGCCATGCTAGTCCTTATACTGGGAATAAGCCCCTTAATAAACCGATGAACCCTTTCTCGAACTGTAGAAACCAAGTCCGGTGCATGTCTAGCCAAGTCACTGAAACGGACGACATACTCTAAAACAGTCATAACACCCTGACGCAACTGCTCAAACTCCACGCCCATGCGTCCCTAAGGCTTTGAGAGACACACTTTCTTAAGAACATGTCTGAGAACTGGGTCCTTGTAAGGGAAGCTACGTCAGCCAGACTGTCCAACTCGTAAGTACGCCACCACTGATAGGCTGCCCCACGAAGCTAGAGTAGTGAAAAAAACCCCACTCGACTCTTCTGTACCCAATGTTGCGGAGGATACAGTGGCATCCTCCAGAAATCCCTGAGCATCATCTGATGCTAGACTGCTAAATATAAGAGGATTATACTTCTTGCACCTCTGAGCCTATGATGCTCCTCTTCCGAGGATGCTGACACCCTCAAGCTAAACTGGGGATATATGTGGTATTGGTATAACATCTGGAATATGATCAGCCTAAACCCCCTACTCTAGGATGCAGGCGGCATGAGTTTATGCTCCTCCCCGGCCTGAGATATGGCTGCAGCAAGGGGAATCAACCCTGCCTCATGAATTATGCAAGGGTCTCCTAAAGAGCTGGAGTAGTAGTAGACATATTGTGCCTGGGCTCCGACTAGAGCTGCTGGTGGCTCCTCTGTAGCAGCTCACTCGGGTGCTCTGGCTACACTACGTGTGATCCTCAGCCTCTATTCTAGTCCCGGCCTCTAGCGGCTTTAGTAGGGGGCGCGAGTTCCTGGTCATCTCCAGTAGCACGTGTCCTCACCATTTGTAAGAGAATAGAATACAAAAGTTTAGAATTTCAAAGTCAATAATCTCGCACGATAAGGATTCAAATGAAGTGGAATTTTCCTAACAGTTCCATAGACTTCCGAAGATAAGTACAGACGTCTCCGTACCAATCCGGGAGACTCAAATAAATCGGCTTGTGAATCACGTCTCCTATGAACCTAGAGCTCTGATACCAACTTGTCATGGACCGAGTACTCCCGCCGTGAACCGTCATGACGACACCTAGTCTCTACGACTAGGTAAGCCTAACATTTGACGAAAAAGGAACAAAAAACATTAAAGCTATCAACTAACAAGTGAACTTAAACAAGGAAATGAGAAGCCGCTCGGAATTTACAAAAAAAACTTTCGAAAGGTACTTAAACTCTCCCAAACCCGGAATGTCATAAGTCATAAGATATAAAAAGAAAATAGTGGTTCTAAACTCCAGAATCTGACAAAGAAGAAAATACAAGAAGTGCTTAACTTGAGGAAGAGTAGATAGGGACTGCAAGGTCTGCGGACGAGGAAGATATTCCTTGAAGTCTCTACAGTCATTGTGTCTCACTGGTAAAGCAACTGATGTGCGGTACCTGGATCTACACACGAAAACATGTGCATGAAAGGGCATGAGTAACTACAACAGTACCCAGTAAGTGCCAAGCCTAACCTCGGTCGAGTAGTGACGAGATCAGGCCAGGGCTCTACTGGTATAAATATAATTAAATAAGATAGAAAGACATATTAAAGTAAGATAAATACAGAAATCTAAAAGGAATAAAATTCAATGATAGCCAATAGTTCAGAACACAATATTAGCAACAGGGGTTCTCCCGGATTGTCACGACCCCAGTTCGCCCTCCGTGAACTAATGTGACGGCACCTAGTCCCTAAGACTAGGTAAGCCTAACAAATTGCAAAAAAAAAAAAAACAAACAGAATAAAACTAGTCAAAAATTGCAAAAAAAAACAAAAAACAAATTGAAGCTTTTAATATACCGCTCGACATATATAATACAAACTCTCAAATAAAACTACATTTCCCAAAACCCAGAATCTTATAAAATCACAAGCTGTGGAATAACTACAGTGTTCTAACTCCAGAGTGTCTAAACAAAAGTAAATACAGAAGGGCTAGTATTGTGAGAGAAAATGGAAAGGGACTCCTTGGTCTGTGGATGCGGCAGACATACCTCGAAGTCTCTGATGGATCACCCCGCCCCAAGGGTAGTAGGCTGAGTCAAAGTACCTCGATCTGCATATGAAAAACATGTGCAGAAGGGGCATGAGTACACCACATCGGTACTCAGTAAGTGCCAAGCCTAACCTCGGTCGAGTAGTGACGAGGAAGGTCAAGGCCCTACTAATTTTAGCTAAAAAACAAGGCAAAACAGTATAGAATACAACAATATAATTAAATTCTAACAGTATGAAGTAACACAGGATAATAAGAGTAACAACAAATACCACAGAGAAAATATCACAAAAAGAATACAGCTCAACACAGAGGTAGCACCGGGGATCTACCAGGATATCGTCCTGTAGCCCCCAAATGTAAATATCCAGCAAACCGGGGATCTACCAGGATACCGTCCTGTAGCCCCCAAATGTAAATATATAGCAACTCAGGGATCTACTAGGATACCGTCCTGTAGCCCCCAAATGTAAATGTCCAGTAGATCTCCCGGGTGTCATCCCATAGTCCAACTCAGAGTTTGCTGGGGATCTATTGGAGTCTCGATCCATAATCTTCAAATATAAATACCCAGTATTCGGGGAATCTACCCGGTGCAGTCCCGTAGTTTCACTATAAATGTGCAGGGGGATCTACCGGAATACCACATCCGTATTCCCAAATAAACATACAAACGGGATCTACCGGGAACTGCCCGTAGTCCCAATGTAAACATGCAGCAACAACACAAGGATAATCAACTCAAACCAATTAATATCAAAATGGATAGGTAATTCTAACCTAACATGCTGCATAGAGTTCATATAAACAGTTTAGGCAGATAGAACAATTAATACACTTAAGCATGCTTCCTTCAACTACACAGTAGGATTAAAATACAAGTAAGGTTCAAGAAGAAAGAAACACAGTTAATTTACTTAATGAAAAGCGGGTTTCCAACAATTAGCACATGTACGCACTCGTCACCTCACGTACACGACATTCATATAACAACAATACCAAATCCTAGGGGAATGTTCCCTATACAAGGTTAGACAAGCCACTTACCTCGAACCAGCCCAATCAAATCTATACCACGTTCTTGCCACGAGCAACTGACTCCGAATGACCCAAATCTATTCAAAGTAATAGCATAATGTAAATAACACTTCAAGTAACTAATTTAACTAATAAATTCTAAGCTAATACGCGAAATTAGGAAAATTGACCAAAATGCAGCCCGGGCCCATGTCACGGAATCGGGTAAAATCTACATCAATGGAATCCTTATCCTCCCACGAGTTGCATATAAAATTTACCGAAATCCAACCACAAATGACCCCTAAAATTCCTAATTTTTGGTCTCCAATTACAAGCCCTAGCTCTTCAATTTCAACCAATAATTTTCCATCAATTGAAAGCCCAACCCGTGAAATAACACCATAGGAATCGAGTTTTATGTTCAAAAATCTTACCTCAATGAAGTTCCCTTGAATTCCTTCTTCAAAACCTCCCAAAAGCTCCAAAGCCATTTTAAAAATGGTAAAATAAACAATGATTAACAAAGGAAACCTTTTATATTTTCTGACCCAGGCTTTTCGCACCCGCAGTCCCTATAACGTACTTGCGATACCGCATCTGCGGCCCAAGCACCGCATCTGCAGTTTTCACTTAAAACCAAAATTCTGCACTTGCGCCTCACCTTCCGCACCTGTGGGTCCGCAGGTGCGACCAATCATCTGCACCTACGCTTCAACCCTTCGCGCCAAATTCCACATCTACGGCTAGCCTTCTGCTTCTACGGGCTAGCACCTACGGTCCCCTAGCCGTAGGTGTGGTTATGATAGCAACAGAACTCCTTCAGCTGCCAAACTAAACTCAAAATCACCCGTCAACCATCCGAAATCACCCCGAGGCCCCCCGGGACCTCAACCAACAACACGACCAAGTCATATACCACTATCCAAACATATACAAATCTTCAAAATACCTCAAACAACATCGAAAAATCAAATCATCATCGAATTCAAGCCTAAGAATTCCAAAAACTTCCAAATTTCGCTTTCGATCAACAAGTCTATCAAATCTCGTCCGAATGACCTAAAATTTTGCACACACATCATATATGACCCAACAAACCTACTGCAACTTCCAAAATTCCATTCTGACCCCTATATCAAAATATCACCTATCAACCGGAACTTTAACAATTCGACTTTCGGCATTTCAATCCTAATTAAGCTACGGCCTTCAAAACACTGTCCGGACAATCCCCTAAGCCCGAAATCACCCAACAGAGCTAACGAAACCATCATAATTCCATTTGGGGTCCGTCTTCATACTGCTCCAACTACGGTCCAAATTCTAAAGCCTACTCTCTCCTTTGGGGACTAAGTGTCCCAAAACACTCGAAACTCAAAACAAAACCTCCCACCAACTCAGAATAATAGAAATAACCATGAGGAAAATAGTTAATAGGGGATCGGGGCATAAATTCTTAAAACCGACGTCATTACATCCTCTCACACTTACACATTCGTTTGTCCTCGAACGAGCATAGAGACATATCTGAAGTTGTGAAAAGATGAGGGTAACGGCTACGCATATCCTGCTCGATCTCCCAAGTTGCCTCCTCGACCGACTGACCCTACCACTGAACCTTCACTGATGAAATTGTAAGTCCCCGTAAAAATTTGTGCCTAAAACCTAGTAGCTTGTGGTGTCCAGATCCGAATATGTAGCAGTCCGGTCCCTTGGTATTGATCTAAGATTTTAAAAACTAAAGAAATCAAGTTTCCCCGAAAAGTGCCATTCTGTGGTTTGGAATGCGGTCGCAGATCCAATATGCAGACCGCATTCCTGCCACATACTGAGGCAGTGGTTGGTTAAAAATTAAGGTCAAGTGGTCCATTATGCGACCGTATAACTGATATGCGGACTGTATTTTGCACCGCAAAGTGAGTCAATGGTTCAGTCAATTTGAGTTAAAAAATGTGGTCCATTATGCGACGAGAAATCATGTATGCGGATCGCATTTTCGCCGCCTACCGAAATAGTGGAAAAAGGCTTTTGGAACATATTTTGCGGTCCATTATGCGGACCGCATTTTGTATCTGCGATCGCAGAATGCGACCGCAGACCCAACTCGGACTCCAAATTTTCTAAATTTTTATAACCCGACCCCATTTCAATATATAAGCTTTGGGGTTCATTTTGGGGTCATTTCTTACTGATTTTAGAGAGAATGAGAGCATATAGAGAGAGAAAGGAGAGGTTTAGCTTCATAATCATCCAAACCTTGCATCAGCCTTCAAGAATCAAAGAACCTAATCACAAGTTCTTCATCTAAGAGGTAAGATTCTATACCCTAGGTTTTAATTTCGAGTTTGGGGTATAAAGTGGGGTATTGAGGTATGATTCTTGGGTATAATACTATTATGTATACATGCATGTACAAATTAGGCTTGTGGGTATATTGTTTAACATATAAGTAAAGATTTGGTTGGGGAATGAAGGAAAACTTTGAAAAAGAGATTAGAAACTAAGATGCTCAACTAGTATTTGATAAAATGCTCAAATGAGCTAAAACCATGAATACCTTTCTAATTCGTGTTCAATTTTGTTATGTCTCATAGTAGATTGGAATTGCTAGAATTTTCGAAACATTGTAGTAACTTAAGGAAAGCCTAATCGAGATATGTATGACTAACTTTGACCTTTGTAAAATACCTTGTTTGGTGTAAGAATATTTGGTATGTGATATCTACGTGGATTGTTTGTGAAATTCTTGTGATTGGTATGATTTGAGTGTTCGTAGTTAAGTCTCCCGATATAATGGTGCAAGTATTTGGTAATAAACCAAATGCGTGATTGTGAAAGTGTTATGTGGTAAAAAAATAGAGAAACAAATGATGGAAATCGTAAATGATGCAATTGGAACAACTGTGGTAATAACATATTTGGCTTATTGTGGGTAATTATTGTGGTGACATAAATTGCATATGAGTTGTTGAATATGATGAAACGGTATTGATTGCTACGGAAATTCTTGTAAATTGTTGTGGTTGTTCTTTGAGAATTGTTGTTGTTGTTCTTTGTGAATTGTTGTTGTTTTTATGTTGTTTGTGAATTATGATTGTTCGGTGGGATCGGGTTGCACGCCGCAACACGAAGTAATAAGGTGAGAGATGTGATGATAAGGGTGGCCGAGGTAATAAGGGTGGAAATTGATCGAAATCACTATTGAAATGAAAATATGAGAAAAATTGTGAAATCATTGATGTGATAATGTTGAAGGGGAAAAAGGAGAGTTTGTAAACTTGTTTAGCTTGATTGTTCCTTAAATGTGTATTTGATTGTTGATTCTGTTATTGCTCGTTACTGGTGTATGGTTTGAGTTTACTTGGGGAAAAGTTTGTTCATACATACCAGTACAATTCAAATGTACTGACATCCCTTTTGCCGGGGGCGCTACATTCGTGTTATGGTTGTAGGTGGTTCTATAGCAGGTACTCTAGTCCACCGACAATAGCACTCCTTCACTTCCTGTTAGCTGTATTGGTGAGCCCCTTTCCTCTTGGGGCCCTGCGTGGCTCATGCTGCTTTTTTTCCGGAGTCATGTTTTGGTATTTGTGTAAGGTATAGCCGGAGCCTTGTTACCGGCAAGTATTGTATTATACCTTGTATCCTTAGAGGCTCCGTAGATAGTAAATGTGGGTTACGAACTTATGTAAATATGTATTTTGTATGTTGGGCGGTGTAAGTTGTAAACCTCATTAAGTAACCATGTATGTTATGTATGTTTTGTAAAGAGGTGTTTTATTTATAAATGCTAATTCCCTGATTAGTGAGCAATGAAAATATGGGGTAACACGTGGGATAGGAAAGGCACCCAGGTCCGCTTGACTGGGGCTACCCGGTCGAGCGCCGATCATGTCCCTCGGTTTGGGGCGTGACAGAAATGTTCTTTGACCTCAGCGTTTGAACCTGCCTGTCCAAAATAACCACTGGCTCCTCCACATAAGATAAATCCTTGTCCATCTGGACTGAACTGAAATCCAACACGTGCGACGGATCACCGTGATGCCTCCAGAGTAACGAAACATGAAATACCGGATGAACTCCTGCCAAGCTGGGAGGTAAGGCAAGCTCATAAGCAACCTCCCCAACATGCCTCAATATCCCAAAATGACCAATAAACCTTGGACTAAACTTCCCTTTCTTCCCAAATCTCACAACTCCCTTCATAGGTGAAACCCGAAGCAGGACCCGCTCTCCAACTATGTAGGAAACATCACGAACCTTCCAGTCCGCGTAACTCTTCTGTCTGAACTGTGCTGTGCGAAGTCTATCGTGAATCACCTTAACCTTCTCCAAAGCATCCTGAACCAAGTCTGTGCCCAATAATCTAGCCTCAACCAACCCACTGGAGACCTATACCGCCTACCATATAAAGCCTCATTCAGCGCTATCTGAATGTTGGACTGATATCTGTTGTTGTATGCGAACTCCGCCAATGGCAAGGATTAATCCCAAGACCCTCTAAACTCAATCACATACGCACGGAGCATATCCTCAAGAATTTGAATGGTGCGCTCGGACTGCCCGTCCATCTGGGGGTGAAATGTTGTGCTCAACTCTATCTGAGTGCCCAACTCATGTTGTACGGCCCTCCAGAACCGTGATGTGAACTGAGTGCCTCTATCTGAAATAATAGAAAAAAGAATACCATGTAAACGGACATTCTCCCGGATATAAATCTTCGCCAACCGCTCCAAAGAATAGGTGGTACGCACAGGAATGAAGTGCGCGAACTTGGTCAGTCGATCCGCAATCACCCAAATAGCATCGAACTTTCTCGAGGTCTGTAGGAGCCCAACTATGAAGTCTATGGTGATTTTCTCCCACTTCCATTCCGGAATCTCCATCTGCTGAAGAAATCCACCCGGTCTCTGGTGCTCATACTTTACCTGCTGACAATTGATGCACCGAGCTACAAACCCAACTATATCTTTCTTTATCCACCTCCACCAATAGTGCTGTCTCAAATCCCGATTCATCTTCACGGCACCCGGATGGATGGAATACCGTGAACTATGGGCCTCCTCTAGAATCAAGTCCCGAAGCCCATCAAAATTGGGTACACGAACCCGACCCTGCATCCTCAATACCCCATTATCGCCAATGATCACATCTCTAACATTACCCTGTAGAACCCGGTCCCTAAGGGCATACAAATGAAACTTATCAAACTGCCACTCTCGAATACAATCAATCAAGGAAGATCGAGAAACCACACATGCAAGAACCTGGCTAGGCTTCGAAAGATCATATCTCACAAACTCACTGGCGAAGGCCTAAACATCCATCGCCATGGGCCTCTCTGCTGCTAGTAAATAAGCCAAACTCCCCAAACTCTCCGCTCGGCAACTCAAAGCATCGGCCACCACATTGGCCTTGCCCAGGTGATACAAAATAGTGATATCATAGTCCTTTAGCAGCTCTAACCACCTCCTCTGACGTAAATTAAGGTCCTTCTGCTTGAACAGATGCTGCAAACTCTAGTGATCAATATAAATCTCACAAGGCACACCGTACAAATAATGACGCCAACTCTTCAAGGCGTGAACAATAACAGCTAACTCAAGATTGTGGAAAGGATAATTCTTCTCATGAATTTTCAACTGTCTGGACGCGTAGGCAATCACCCTACTGTCCAGCATCAATACCGCTCCAAGGCCAACTCTCGAGGCATCATAATAGATAGTATAAGATCCTGAACTGGTAGGTAATATCAAAACTAGGGTTGTAGTCACAACTGTCTTGAGCTTCTCAAAGCTCGCCTCACACTCTTCTATCTAATGGAATGGAGCACCCTTTTGGTCAGCCTGGTTTAGTTGCTGCAATAGATGAAAACCCCTCAACAAATCGACGGTAATAACCCACCAAGCCAAAAAAAATTACGGATCTCTGTAGCTGAGGATGGTCTGGGCCAACTCTGACTGCTCCCACTTTCTTTAGATCCATCTTTATCCCCTCACTAGATACCACGTGAACCAAGAATGTCACAGAATCCAACCAGAACTCATATTTTGAGAACTTAGCATATAACTTCTTCTCTCTCAAGGTCTGAAGCACTGTCCTCAGGTGCTGCTTATGATCTTCCCAACTCCGGGAATATACCAGAATGTCGTCAATAAAGACAATGATGAATGAATCAAGATATGGCCGGAATACACTGTGCATCAAATGCATGAAGGCTGCTGGGGAATTGATTAGCCCAAATGACATAATAAGGAACTTGTACTGACCATACCGAGTCCTAAAGGTAGTCTTCGGGATATCTGGATCCCGAATCTTCAACTGATGATAGCCTGAATACAAGTCAATATTAGAAAACACACGAGCACCCTGTAACTGATCAAACAGGTCATTAATATAAGGCAAGGGATAGCCGTTCTTCACTGTAACCTCGTTCAACTGGCGATAATCCATAAACATACGCATAGAACCATCCTTCTTTTTTACAAATAAGACACGAGCACCCTCAAGGTGATACACTGGGCCGAATGAAACCCTTTATCAAGCAATTCCTGTAACTGCTCCTTCAACTCTTTCAAATCAGGAGGAGCCATAGGGTACAGAGGAATAAAAATGGGCAGGGTGTCCGGCATTCGATCAATGCCAAAATCAACATCTTTATCGAGTGGCATGCCCGAAAGATCAGCTGGAAACACATCAGGGAAATCCCGTACTTCTGGGACTAAATCAACTGTAGGGGTATCAATACTGACATCTCTCACATAAGCTAGATATGCGTCACACCCCTTCCCAACCATATGCTGAGCCTTAAGAAATGAAATAACTCTACTGGAAGTATGATCTAAGGTACCTCTCCACTCTACTTGCGGTACACCTGGCATAGCCAGTGTCACAATTTTTGCGTGACAATCAAGAATAGCATAATGGGGCAAAAACCAGTTCATGCCCAAGAGAACATCAAAATCTACCATTCTGAGCAATAATAAATAGGCTCTGGTCTCAAAACCACTAACAATAATCAAACACGACCAATAAATGCCATCCACAACAAGAGAATCTCCCACAAGAGTAGAAACATAAATAGGGGAACTCAAAAGATCCCGAGATGCACCCAAAGCTGGGGCAAAATAAGAAAACACATAAGAAAAGATGGAGTCTGGATCAAATAAAACCGATGCATCTCTATGACAAATAGGACAATACCTATGATGATAGAATCAGAGGTGACAACCTCGGTATGGTCATGAAGGGCATAATATTGGCCTGGCCTCTCCCTCTAGGGCGACCTCTACCTCCCCGACCTCCCCGACCTCCACCTCTAGCTGGCTGAGCAGGTGGGGTAGCAACTGGTGCTGAAATCATAGCTTGGAAACTCTGCGAAAAATGTTGTGGTTGAGAAGTCTGTGGAGGTGAACCCCTCCCTAGTCTAGGCCAATACCTCACCACATGGCATATGTCACCACACTCAAAACAACCTCGCGCCTCACGTGGCAATGGGAACTGTGCGGTATGCGTACTTTGAGACCCCTGAACACCTGAAACTCTGTGCGAACCCTGAAATACAAATTGAGCTAGCTGACCCACAAAACCTCTACCATTCTGTACTCTTCCTCCATAATAAGGGCCAGTGGATCTCTCCGGTCTACGAGTTCTCCTCGCTTCCCTATACTCTCTCTCCTAACCTTTGTTGATACCCAATTTTTCTCTGTATATTTTTATATGCAAAATATCTTTAAAAATAGCATATATAAGTATTTCCAAGCATTTTACTATTTTTCCATAATTTTAAAGGTTTTTAAACTGATTTATTTCCCTTTTTTATCCATAAAAACCCAATGATTATTTCCAAAATTATTATTTTGGTAATTCATTTATTGGAATTTTATATTTATATTAAAATATGGTTAAGATATTTTTTATAAATTTATTTGATATTTTTAATGATTGAATTGCATAACTGCAATATTAGCCATTTTTTGGTTTAAATTCGTCTCATATTCATAAAATGAGATTTCATATTTTTAACTTAATAATGATGTATTATAGATAATTTTGGTGCTTTCAATTTATTTCCAGAAATCAATATACTAATTTTTTTAATTTTAAAAGTGCAAATTAGCTATTTAAATAATAGCCCACTTCGTTTCAATTTTAGCCTATAATCTGACCCCAAATTAGACCCCAATATCCAACCCCAATTAAACCAACCCAATACCCCAAGCCCAATCCTAAATCTACCCTACCCAGCTCAGATCAAATCTTGGTCGTTGATCATTTTTTATCAACGGTCAAGATCTATGCTTACCTAATTAAGCCAAACGACCCCCCTAAACCCCTCATTTGCCTCACTAGTCTCTATCTCTCTAAGCTCTGGTTCTCTCTAGAACCTTTCCCCCCTTCCCCTCCTCTCCGATGAGTTCTCTTCATCTTCTTCGGCCACCTTCTAGCTTGAAGCTATAGTGGTTTCACTACCCACCATCCTCCTATGGCTCCTCACGTTTGGTTACTGAGTTTTCATGACTTGACCACGAAGAGTTGGTTCTAGACCTCTGTCGATTCAAGTTCCACGGCTATCTCCCGCCTTGCTCCGACTGTCCGTGTTTGTTCGAGCCTGGCCTCAACTCCTCCTGCTTAGATCCAAGCCTTTCTTATCATTTGGGTTTCTCTGAAAACCCTAGCTTTGAGGTTTTTCTGATCTCTTTGGATCTGTTCCAGATCTATGCTTTCCCTAAGCTTTTAAATGAGTTTCTGATAGTTTTTCAAAAAAATTATGCTTTCAAAACCTTTATTGTCCGATTTAGGGTCTCGAGTTATGTTGCTCTAATTTTCTTGTGTGTTTCTCTGATTTTCTTCTTCTCTTGTGTGTTTTTCTATTATATTGCTCCTACTGTGTTCTTGTTAAATCTCTTCTACCATGTTTTTCTATTATATTGCTCCTACTGTGTTCTTGTTAAATCTCTTCTACCATGTTTTTCTATTATGTTGCTCCTACTGTGCTCTTGTTAAGGTTTTCCTACCATGTTCTTATTTGTTTCTTCTGCCACTTCTACTGTTGTTTTGCATATTACTTTTTACTATTGGTTTCTCATGAATTTCTGTTACTAGAGGAACATGTTATAAGGTCTCAGTTTCTTTCTGAGACCTCTGAACCTGTTTCAAGTAGTATCTTTTTCCTAATCACTCGCCATTTCGTCTCTGCACTCGATTAATTGCAAGAACCCTAAATTTGAGGGTTCATCTAAATTTTTAGACCCCTGGCTGTGTGATTTGCTTACTCTTCATCTTTGAACTTGCCTGATTTCAAAAAACCCTAATTTTTGGACCTATTTGAGTTCCTGGAATTGTTTCATCTACTGCTTCATTAAGTTTCAAAATCATTGTTTTAATTTTGTTTCTTTATATGATTCTGATTTTTTGCCAAACCCTATAAGACCTTTTACTTGATCCCTTCTCGCATGCCTGATACTTGTGTACTCTTTATATGTTCTAGACTTCCCCTCTGAAATGGCTTTCAAATTTTGATTAGTTTCAGACTTCCTTCTGTATAGGTTTGATTGAGTTCTTTCCTTGTTTGCTGATTTCCCTATGACTCGATTTAAGGTATTTGACTTTCCTTAACTTTTCTGACTTGGTTCATTCATGGACCAGTGATTACAAAATCTCTAATCCTTGATTTACTGGCTACTAATTGATTTCTCTTATCTTATTTATGCAATCGTGCATTTCAAAGCTCCGCCCCTAAAATAAACTTCTATGTATTTACCCCTAATTGCCTACTTTGCACAAAATGCTTGTTTGATTGCTTTCCTTAAATAACTTTTACCGTTTGAATCTGAATTCCTTAATTAAAGCAAGTTTTGTGTGATTGATTATTAATTGGTATTCAGTTCGTTAACTATTTTCTTACCTTATTTATGCCTGATTTTCACACTATAAATGCACGACTCTTTCATTAACACACATCACACATACATAGTCTTTTTGAACTTACACTTACACACAATAGTATTCTCTCTTCTTGTCTACACTATAGCCTGTTTACAAGGACCTACTGTTTTTCTCTATTTGTTTCTTTGAAATGGTATGTCCTGATTTAAGAATTAGCACCACAACAATGTGTTTATTTACTGCTTTTGTATCCATATCTACTTGCTGTTTCTGTATAGTTCAACACTCAAATTGGCATGCTGATTTCTTTCTGATTGTTTCTTTTATGAATCCCAAACCCCAGCCCCCTATGTGTTTGAGCTATAGCTTAAGGCATGGCAATATTCAAATTATTGTCCATGAATTAAACTTGATCCCTTAGGATTCTAGCCTCTAATAATAGTATGTTGTAATAGGCTTATGGATGTGCTAGCATTATCCATTGCTGGGTATGACCACAACCTGCT
Organism: Nicotiana glauca; assembly: GCA_026770625.1. NCBI lineage: Eukaryota > Viridiplantae > Streptophyta > Magnoliopsida > Solanales > Solanaceae > Nicotiana > Nicotiana glauca. Next base: position 22,122 of record MU714357.1, read on the forward strand.
TTTGCCTCTTTCAATCTCCCTATTCCCACTGAAACCCTTATGTGTATTTACTTGTAGCTATTTCCCTCTCTTCTCGCCCTTTTAGAATTCTGCCTCTCCACTTGCACACTCTCTTAATCTTTAAGTTCTGCCCCCCTTCTTGTGAGCCTTGCCTTGGGACCCTTTGAGCTCCCTCTAAACTTGGACACTTGAGGGCTGGCCCTTCCACACTGGACTTTTCCTAATCTGATAATGTATTTGGGTATGAGCATTGCTCGGAGTCCCCTTTGAGGCTCTTAGGGAACTTTGACACACCCAAATAGGAGAAAGGCTTTGGATCATGACCTCTTGGAGTTGGCTTAACTCATATTTTAGACATGAAGTTTGAATTAGGCTCTCTTTGGTTGTACTTTTAATTTTTGATCTATTCTTTTACTTTATTTTAGGCTGTAATAATTTGTAATAAATTCTTGAGGATGGCTAGTGAAAAAGGGTGGGTAACTATGTATGCAAAGGGTAGATACCACGTCTATAGGTGTGTTTTGAATTCTGCATTCTCATATATATACCATGTCTATAGGTATTTTCTGAATTCTGCATTCTCACATAGATATCATGTCTATAAGTATTTTCTGAATTCTGCATTCCCATATAGATACCATGTCTATAGGTATTTCTGAATTCTGCATTCCCATGTAGATTCCATGTCTATACATATTTCTAAATTCTGCATTCTCATATAGACACCATGTCTATAGGTATTTCTGAATTCTGCATTCTCACATAGATATCACGCCTATAGGTATTCCTGAATTTTGCATTCTCACATAGATATCATGCCTATAGGTATTTCTGAATTCTACATTTCTCACATAGATGCCATGTCTATAAGTATTTCTGAATTCTGCATCCTCTCATATAGAAATCATATCCAAAAGTATCTGGAAAGCTGAATTCTGCATATGCATATAGGAAATGTGCCTATATGTCCTTCTGAATTTTGTATATCCATTCTTCATCTAGCAATCATGTTCATAGGTCTTAAACAATCAACTGCAATTAGATATCATGTTCATAGGTCTTAAATAATCAACTACAACTAGATATCATGTCTATAAGGCTTCTGCATTCTCATCATGTCTATAACAGGGTTTAAAATCAACAACGCACAGAAAGCATGTCTATAGGAACTATTAATCGAATCTGAATCGTTCCATTCACGTATAAGGCTGATGCTAGATCATTTGCAGAACTTACACCATTCATAAAAACTTTCCTTTCTTTAATAATCTGACTATCTTTTAACCGGTGCATATTTAATTTATTGTTATCGCTTTCTGAATTCAGTAGATACCATGCCTATAGGATTCTTGTCCCACTTAGGCAAGCCTTAGGGTAAAATTTAAATTAAATCAGTTGTGTTAATAACTACAACCAACAGGCAGACCTGATTTGGGCTTCTTATCTGAATTATGTAATAAATCAGCCTACCTCAACCTTTAAGTTTTTCGCATGCTTAGTACTTAATCAGACCTTAACTAGTATGTGTAAGTCATGCTAAATTATGTGTTTCTTTGTGTAAAGGAGGTATATCTGAGCCCTTTTCATTTGTTATGTGCTTTCCTTCAATTTGATGTACATGTTTTTGTATGTCGCCTTAGAATTTTTACCTTTAAAACCGCAAATAAGCCTAATATCCCTCCCCTTTAGGATTAGTAGTCCTAAATACCTACGGGACTGATAGGATTGGGACGGATAGTAGTATGCAATAAGTAAAACGAGACGATTACGCCCTTTAATACCTTAACAGGATGGGAAGGGTAGATATGGATATGATGACCACGTGATAGTGTCATGTGTAGCCCCTCATTGAGAAGTGATTACCGGGCATTGTGAGGGGTGATCCATATTGTTAATAAATCTAGGACCCCCTTTTCCTTCTTTCTTGTTTCTTTTAAAATAATTTCAAACTCCTTCTTTTAAGAAAAATCTGCTTTCTTTTAGTTCTTTCCAACTTTATTTGTTGTAAACCTTTATATGATGAAATTCCCTCTTATTTGACCCATATTTGTCTACATGCTACTTGTACTCAAATTCACAATAATAGTCTGGTCGGGAACCATACTAGTGGATTCTGAGGGGTGCCTAACACCTTCCCTTTAGAATAATTTCAAGCCCTTACCCAATCTCTAGTTATTCAAATCAAACCTCCTTGGTGTCTTAATACACCCTAATCATTAGGTGGCGATTCTTTAAATCAAACCCAATTCCCAAAAGAAATGAGTTGTTTTCCCAAATATCACAAACCTGATTTCGAGAGAAAAAGGGGGCGCGACAACCTCGTATGTCCTCTCTCTCCTAGACCAACCTGTCCTCTAATCGGCGAGAGATCCTCACCACCCGTTGAACTGGGACCACATGCTGTATCACCATGACACTTGGAACCTGACCAATACAAACTCACTGCTCTAGAGTAGGGGATGTAGAAGTCTGGGTCCCTTGCCCGATCTGTGAAGTAGTTGGTACAAACTGAATCAATCCCACCTGAAAAAATATACCAAACATGCTCAGGAACTGTGTTAAGGTCTCCTGAAGTTCTGGAGTAGTAGTAGCAGTAGGAATATCAAGCACTTGGGCTCCAGCTGGAATTGTTGGCGGCTCCTCTATAGCGGCTCGCGTAGGTGCTCTAGCTGCACCGCGTGTGCGTCCTCGGCCTCTACCCCGTCCCCGACCTCTGACAGCTTTCACAAGGGGCGTGAGTGTCTAGACATCTCCGGCAGTACGTGTTCTCACCACCTGTGAGAGAATGGAAGATATAGGTTTAGGTGTGATGTCAAAAATCTCGCACGACAAGAAAATCAAATGAAGTGGAATTTTTCCGAACGGTTACATAGCCTCTCGTAGATAAGTACAGATGTCTCCGTACCGATCCGCAAGACTCTAATAAACCGGCTTATGATTAATGACTCTTATGAACCTAGAGCTCTGATACCAACTTATCACGACTCGAGTTTGCCCTCCATGAACTATTGTGATGGCACCTATGTCTCTACGAGTAGGTAAGCCCAACAAATTGCGGAAAAAGAAACAACAGAATAAAATTAGTCAAAGACTGCGAAAAATAACAAGCTGAAGCTTTTAAGATGTCGCTCGACATATACAACACACTCTCTCAAATGAAACTATATTTCCCAAAATCTGAAATCTCATGAAATCAAAAGGTGTGGAATAACCATAGTGTTCTAACTCCAGAGTGTCTAAACAAAAGTAAATAAAGAAGGGCTAGTACTATGAAAGAAAATGGAAAGGGAATCCTCGGTCTGCGGATGCGGCAGACATACCTCGAAGTCTCTGATGGATCACCCCACCTCAAGGGTAGTAGGGCTGAGTCAAAGTACCTGGATCTGCACATGAAAAACATGCGCAGAATGGGCATGAGTACACCACAACGATACTTAGTAAGTTCCAAGCCTAACCTCAGTCGAGTAGTGACGAGGAAGGTCAGGGCCCTACTGATTTTAGCTGAAAAATGAGGCAAAATAGTATAGAATACGAAAATATAATTAAATGGTAGCAGTATGAAGTAACTCAGGATAATAAGAGTAACAAAAAATACCATAGAAAGAATACAGCTCAACACAGAGGTATCAACCAGGGATTTACCAGGATACCGTCCTGTAGCCCCCAAATGTAAATATCTAGCAAACTGGGGATCTACCAGGATACCGTCCTGCTGTCCCCAAATGTAAATGTCTAGTGGATCTCCCGGGTGTCATCCTGTAGTCCAACTCATAGTGCATCGGGGATCTACCAGAATCTCGATCTGTAGTCCCCAAATATAAATACCCGGTACTGGGGGAATGTACCGGGTGCAGTCCCATAATTCCAATATAAATGTGCAGGGGGATTTATCGGAATACCACATCCGTAGTCCCAAATAAATAGACAATGGGGATCTACTGGGAACCGCCCGTAGTCACAATGTAAACACGCAGCAACAACACAAGGATAATCAACTCAAACTAATTAATATCAAAATGGACAGGTAATTCTAACCTAACATGCTGCACAAAGTTCACATAAATAGTTTAAGCAGATAGAACAATTAATACACTTAAGCATGCTTCCCTTAACTACACAGTAGGCATAAAATACAAGTAATGTTCAAGAAGAAAGAAACACAGTTAATTTACTTAATGAAAAACGGGTTTCCAATAATTAGCACGTGTCTACACTCATCACCTCACGTACACAACATTCATCTAAAAACAATACCAAATCCTAGGGGGAACGTCCCCCACACAAGGTTAGATATGCCACTTACCTTGAACTAGCTCAATCAAATCTATACCATGTTCTTGCCAAGAGTATCCACCTCTGAATGGCCCAAATCTATTCAAAGAAGTTGCATAATGTAAATAACACTTCAAGTAACTAATTTAACTAATAAATTCTAAGCTAATATGCAAAATTAGGGAAAATGACCAAAATGCCCCCGGGCCCACATCTCGGAATCGGATAAATTTACATCAGTGGAATCCTTATCCTACCACGAGTTCATACGTATCAAATTTACCGAAATCTAACCACAAATGACCCCTCAAACCCCTAATTTTTGGTCTCCAATTACAGGCCCTAGCTCTTCAATTTCAACCACTAATTTTCCATCAATTACAAGCCTAATCTGTTAAATAACATGTAGGAATCGAGTTTTATGTTAAAAAATCTTACCTCAATGAAGTTCCCTTTAATTCTCTCTTCAAAACCTCCCAAAAAGCTCCAAAGCCGTTTAAAAAATGGTGAAATAACCAAAGATTCGCGAAGGAAACCTTTTATATTTTCTGACCCAGGATTTTTGCACATGTGATCCCTATAATGCACCTGCGATACCGTATCAGTGGCCAAAGCACCGCATCTGCGGATTTCACTTAAAACCAAAATTCCGTACTTGCGCCTCACCTTCCGCACCTCTGGTTCCGCAGGTGCGACCAATCTTCAGCACCTGCGCTTCAACCCTTCACTCCAACTTCTGTATCTGCAGCTAGCTTTCTGCTTCTACGGGCCCACACCTGCGGTCCCCTAGCCACATGTGCGGTTATGACAGCAACAGAACTTCTTCGGCTGCCAAACTCAACTCAAAATCACTCGTCAATCATCTGAAATCACCTCGAAGCCCCCCGGGACCTCAACCAACAGCACGAACAAGTCATATACCACTATCCAAACTTATACCAATCTTCAAAATACATCAAACAACATCGAACACCAAATCATCATTGAATTCAAGCCTAAGAATTTCAAAAACTTCAAAATTTAGCTTTCGATCAACAAGTCTATCAAATCTCGTCCTAATGACCTGAAATTTTGCACACACATCACACATGACCTAACGAACCCACTACAACTTTCAGAATTCTATTCCAACCCCTATATCAAAATCTCACCTATCAATCGGAACTTCAAAAATTTGACTTTCAGCATATCAAGCCTAGTTAAGTTACGGGCCTCCAAAATAAAATCCGAACACGTCTCTAAGCCCAAAATCACCCAACAAAGCTAACAAAACCATCAGAATACCATTATAGGCCGTCTTTACACTGCTCCAACTACGGTCCAAATTCTAAAGCTTACCCTTTACTTTGGGGACTAAGTGTCCCAAAACACTTTGAAACTCAAAACAAAACCTCCCGACAACTTAAAACAACAGAAATAAATACGGGGAAAATAGTTAATAAGGAATCGGGGTGTAAGTTTATAAAATGACCGTCCGGGTTGTTACACGGATACCATCCCGTAGTCCTAAACGTAAATGTGCAGGGGGATCTCCCGGAATACCATTCCATAGTCCCAAAGTAAATATGCGGTGTTTGGGGATCTCCCGAAATACCGTTTTTTAGTCTCAAGGTAAATATGCAGTACATGGGGATCTTACGGAATACCGTTCTGTATTCCCAAAGTAAATATGCAACCCAACCAATATAATTAATAGTCACAGCAAGAAATTCTACAGTTTGAATTAAGTCCAAATCAAGAAAACTAGGTAATTTCGCTAAACATGTTCCTCAGAGTTCAAATAGGCAGTTAAAACACATAGGCATGCTTTTATAATCTAAACAGGATAGTACATATGCTAATTTAATTCAAACATGAAGAAAACATGTTTATGATTTAGTAAAAAATGGAGTTTTACAACAAATAGCCCATGTACGTACTCGTCACCTCACGTACACGATGCTCATATATTAAACAGTATCAAATCCTAAGGGGAGTTCCTCCACACAAGGTTAGGCAAGCCAGTTACCTCAAACCAAGCTCAAATCAATCCAAAACAATGCTCTATCCATGAATATCCGGCTCCGGTTGGCCCAAATCTAGCCAAATCAATTACATAATGTAAATATAGCTACAAGCAACTAATCTAGCTAATAAAATCAAAGCCAAGGCGAGAAAATAGAAAAATTCCCAAAAAGACTCCTCGGGCCCACGTCTCAGAATCGGGTAAAAGTCACAAATTATGAACACCCATTCTTTCACGAGTTCACTCGTACCAAAACTATCCAAATCCGAGCTCAAAATCCCACTCAAAACTCAGAAATTCAATTGAAGAACTTTTCCACTATTTTCCCAACTTTCTCAACTAAATTCCTTAATTAAATGAAGAAACAATAATAGATTAATGAAATATAATCAAATTCGAGTTAGGATTTGTTAACCCAAAGATCTATATGAAAATCCCTTGAAATTTCGCTTCAATCCGAGCTCTATAGGTCAAAAAATGGAGAGTGAAATTAAACCCTTGTGTTTAGCCCTTTTCTGCCCAGTTAAACCGCATATGCGGTTACTTGCATGCATCTGCGGCCACGCACCTACGGGAAAATTATCGCAAGTGCGAAGAGAACTTAAATGGGCTGGGACCGCATCTGCGAGCACTGGGCCGCACCTGCGATCCCAGCTAAACAAGGTCAAATCCGCTTCTGCGGCTTCATGGCCGCTTCTGCGGCCCAAAGTGCGCAGGTGTGAAAATACCAAGTGCAGTAGCTTCAACAATTTGCATAAGCCTCAAATCAATCCATTAAGCACCCGAAACTCACCCGAGGCCCCCGGGACCTCAACCGAACATATCAACCAATCCTAAAATAGCATACAAACTTAGTCTAGCCCTCAAATCATATGAAACAACGCCAAAAACACAAATCATCCTCTGATTCAAACTTAAAGAACTTGAAACTTCCAAATTCGACAACCGATGCCAAAACCAACCAAACCACCTCCGATTGACCCCAAATTTTGCACACAAGTCATATTCAACACTATGCAACTACTCCCACTTCTGGAATTGGATTCCTACCCTGATATCAAAATTTCCACTATCGGGCCAAAACTCCAAAAATTTGACTTTCGCCATTTCAAGCCTAAATGAGCTACAGACCTGAAAAACACAATTTGGACACGTCCCTAACCCTAAAATCACCCAACGAAGCTAACAAAATTGACAGAACTCCCTTCCAAAGTCGTCTTCACACAATTCTGACTTCGGTCAAAATTCTAAGATTTAAGCTTCCATTTAGGGACTAAGTGTCCCAAAATACTTCAAAACCCAAAATGAAACCTCCCAGCAAGTCAAAACAGCAAAAATAGATTCGGGGGAGCCGGTTAATAGGGTATCAAGGGTCTAACTCTCAAAATGACCGCCCGGGTCGTTATAATAGGTGATTTGTTTTGCTAATTATTGCTTGATTTAGGTGCTTTATATATGCGAGGCGATGAGCGTATATGCGTAGCTAGGTTATGAACTTAGCCGGAAAGAGTTAGGCTTATGATTTTCCTTATTTGGTATTAAAAAATTATTTATTCATGTTTCATTGATTCTATGATTACGTGATGAAACTTATCTAAGATTAGAAATCATGTTTAGGGTTTTGGCTAGTTAATTTGGCCGTATTCATGTTCTAGTCTTACTTGACTTATGATTTGGTAATTATTGGCTCTTGTTTCTCACGTTTGATATTATGATCGAACTTAAGAATATTAAATGAACAGGTTGAACTGTTATGAAAATTTGATTTATATAATTAGCCATAATCATATCATATTCATGTTATTATTCATCCGCACTTTATTACTATGTCCTCGTACATCTGTCACATTATCTCATACATACATACATACATACATGAGTTAAAGAGTTGGTTATTGAGGAAAGTTGATGATTCACTACTAAAAATTAAGCAAAAATCGACCGCGGTCAAAACCGGCCAAAAAATCGACAGACTTCGGCCAGTTTTTAAAAATATTTTATTTTTTAATTTTTTTTATGAAACCGACCAACTTTGGTCGGTTTTCTTTAGCGCAAAAAAGCGGGAATCTATTTTTGAGTCCCGCAAAATTTATTTTTCATGAAACCGACAAACTTTGGTCGTTTTTTCATTTAAAATAAATTAAAATTAATATTAAAAATATCAACCGAAATTCGTTGGTTAATTCGGCTGGTCATTTTAAAAAAACTGACCGAATTAGGTCGGTAATTTTATTTTTTAATAAAACCGACCGACATCGGTCGGTTATTTTTCGTGCGAAAATATAATCGGTTCTGCGATTGACCATCCGCTTCTGTGGACTCGCTTGTGCGAAAAATGTTCCGCTTCTGCGGAACTACCCTACTAAGCCATGGACCACTTTTGCAACCCTCCTTACGCTTCTGCGGAACCGTTTCTGCGGTCCATTTCTGTAGAAGCGAAAATATCAGATACCAGCTAAAAACCTGCAATTCCTCAACTCAAATTTCATCCTGTTAGTCATCCGAAATCACCCCGAGGCCCCCGGGGCCTCAACCAAAGGCACCAACACATCCTACAACATCATTCAAACTTGTTCCAATCATCAAAACACATCGAACAACGCTAAAACCATTAAATCACATCGGATTCAAGCCTAAGTTTCTTAAAAACTTCCGAAATACGCATTTGATCAAAAACCTGACCAAAACACCTCCGAATAACTTGAACTTTTGCACACACATCCAAAATCACCTAACTCTCGGAATTCCATTCCGACCCCCGGATTAAAATCTCACCCATCAACCGGAATTCGCCAAAATACTAACTTCGCCAATTCAAGCCTAATTCTACACCAGACCTCCAAAATCAGTTCCGATCGTAATCCTAAGTCACAAATCATCCCCCGAAGCTAACCGAATCACCGAAAATCACATCCGAGTCCTCTAACTCAATAGTCAACATCCGGTTGACTTTTCCAAAACAAGCCTTCCTTAAAGAGACTAAGTGTCTCATTTCCATCTAAAACCAATCCAATTCGACTCGATCACCTCAAATACCGACAATGAAGCATAGAGAAACATAGGATGAGGGAAACGGGGCAGTAACTCACGTCACGACCGACCGGGTCATCACCTCCTCCCCAACTATAACAAACGCTCGTCCTCGAGCGGGTCAAGAAACATACCTGGATCCTCAAACAAGTGAGGATATCTGCTCTGTATCTCCCGCTCGGTCTCCCAAGTAGCCTCCTCCATGGGCCGACCTCTCCACTGCACCTTCACTGAAGCCATATCCTTTGATCTCAACTTCCGAACCTGACGACCCAAAATAGCCACTGGCTCCATAGCATAGGTCAAATCATCATCCAACTGAACAGTGCTGAAGTCCAATACATGAGACAGGTCCCCAACATACTTTCGGAGCATAGATACATGAAATACCGGATGCACGCTTGACAAAATGGGTGGCAAGGCAAGCTCATAAGCCACCTCCCCAATCCTCCTAAGTACCTCAAAAGGCCAAATGAATCGCGGACTCGGCTTCCCTTTCTTACCAAACCGCATAACACCCTTCATGGGCGAAACCTTCAGCAAGACCTTCTCACCTTCTATATAGGACACATCCCGAACCTTCCGGTCCGCATAACTCTTCTGACGTGACTGTGCTGTACGAACCCTCTCCTGAATCAACTTCACCTTCTCTAAGGCATCCTGGACCATCTCTGTCCCCAATAAACTAGCCTCCCCGGGATCGAACCATCCAACTGGAGATCTACACCTCCTCCCATACAACGCCTCATACGGAGCCATCTGAATGCTCGACTGATAACTGTTGTTGTAGGAAAACAATGCAAGTGGCAAATAATCAACCCATGAACCCCAAAAATAAATAACACAGGCACGCAACATGTCCTCCAATATCTAAATAGTGCGCTCGGACTGCCCGTCCATCTGAGGATGGAATACTGTGTTCAACTCTATCTGCATACCCAACTCCCGCTGAAATGTCCTCCAGAACTGAGAAGTGAACTGAGTACCCCTATCTGAGATAATAGACACTGGAACCCCATGCAATCGGACAATCTCCCGGACAAAGATCCCTGCCAGCCGCTCCGAGGAATAGGTAGTACATATCGGAATGAAGTGCGCGGACTTGGTCAGCCTGTCTACAATTTCCCAAATCGAATCGAACTTCATCAAAGTCCGGGGGAGACCACTCACAAAATCCATAGTAATTCTCTGCCACTTCCATTCTGGAATAATCATCCGCTGAAGTACACCACCCGACCTCCAATGCTCGTACTTTACCTGCTGGCAGTTGAGACACCGAGCCACAAATCCTACTATATCCTTTTTCATCCTTCTCCACCAATAGTGAAGCCTCAAATCCTGATACATCTTTGCGGCACCTGGATCGATAGAATACCGCAAGTTGTGGGCCTCCTCTAATATCAAATCCTGAAGCCCATCCACATTAGGCATGCAAATCTGGCCCTGCATCCTCAATACACCATCATCATCAATAGTCACATCCCTGGCATCATCATGCTGAACCCTGTCCTTAAGGACAAGCAAATGTGGATCATCATACTGGCGCTCTCTGATGCGGTCATACAAGGAAGACCGAGAAACAACACAAGCCAACACTCAACTAGGCTCTGAAATGTCTAATCTCACCATCCGATTGGCCAAAGCCTGAACATCAACTGCAAAGGGACTCTCCCCAACTAGAACGTACGCCAAGCTCCCCATACTAACTGCCTTCCGGCTCAAAGCATCAGCTACTACATTGTCCTTCCCTGGGTGATATAGAATGGTGATATCATAGTCCTTAAGCAACTCTAGCCATCTCCGCTGCCTCAAATTAAGGTCCTTTTGCTTGAACAGATGCTGAAGACTATGATGATCGGTGAATACCTCACAAGATACTCCATATAAGTAGTGCCTCTAAATCTTCAAAGCATGAACTATAGCAGCCAACTCCAAATCATGTACAGGGTAGTTCTTCTCGTGGGGCTTCAACTGACGAGAAGCATATGCAATAACTCTACCCTCCTGCATCAACATACATCCGATCCCAACTCTCGAAGCATCACAATATACAGTATAAGAGCCTGAAGCTGATGGAAACACCAACACTAGAGCCGTGGTCAAAACTGTCTTGAGCTTCTGAAAGTTCTCCTCGCACTCATTCGACCACACAAATGGAGCACCCTTCTGAGTCAACTTGGTCATGGGTGATGCAGTAGAGGAAAATCCCTGAACAAACCGGTGATAATAACCTGCCAACCCAAGGAAACTACGAATCTCTGTGGTTGAGGTCGGTCTAGGCCAACTCTCACTGCCTCTACCTTCTTCGGGTCGACCTCAATACCCTTGTTGGACACCACGTGTCCCAAGAAAGGCACTGACCCAAGCCAAAACTCACACTTGGAGAACTTTGCATAAATCTTCTCCTCCCTCAATCTCTGTAATACCACTCGCAAATATTGTGCGTGCTCCTCCTGGCTATATGAGTACACCAATATATCATCAATAAAAACAATCATGAACGAATCCAGATATGGCCGAAATACACTGTTCATCAAATGCATGAACGTGGCTAGGGCATTGGTCAGCCCAAAAGGACATAACAAGAAACTCATAGTGCCCATATCTAGTCCTAAAAGCCATCTTCATAATATCTGAATCCTTGATCTTCGGCTGGTGGTAGCCTGAACGGAGATCAATCTTGGAGAATACCCTCGCCCCCTGAAGCTGGTCAAACAAATCATGAATGCGAGGTAGAGGATACTTGTTCTTCACTGTTATTTTGTTCAATTGCCTGTAGTCAATGCACATTCTCATTGTGCCATCTTTCTTTTTCACGAATAATATCGGTGCACCCCACAGTGACACACTCGGCCAAATGAACCCCTTATCTAGGAGCTCTTGAAGCTGATCCTTCAACTCTTTTAACTCTTCTGGTGCCATACGATATGGAGGAATGGAAATGGGCGGAGTGCCCGACACCAGGTCAATACCAAAGTCAATGTCCTTATCCGATGGCCTGCCCAACAGGTCTACAGGAAACACATCGGGAAACTCCCTCACAACTGGGACCAAATCAATGCTAGGAGTCTCAACTCCAACATCCCTCACAAAAGCCAAATATGATAGACAACCATTTCCAACCATACGTTGGGCGTTTAGGAAAAAAATCACCCTGCTAGGCACATAGTTAGTAATACCACACCACTCGATCCTCGGAATACCCGGTATAGCAAGAGTGACTGTCTTAGTGTGATAGTCTAGAATAGCATGACATGGAGATAACCAGTCCATGTCCAGAATTGCATCAAAATCTACCATGCTCAAAAGAAATAGATCAACTCGGGTCTCCAGACCCCCAATAGTCACCAAACACGACCGATACACATGGTATACAATAATAGTATCACCCACTGGGGTAGATACATGCACAGGTGAGGCTAGACAACCTCGGGTCGTACCCTAATGATGAGCAAAATATGAAGACACATAAGAATAGGTGGAACCGGGATCAAATAAGACCGAGGCATCCCTGTGGCAGACTGAGATAATACTTGTAATGACGGCATCTGAAGCAATGGCATCTGTCCTGCCTTGAAGAGCATAAAAGTGAGCCTGACTACCATCCGATCGGCCTCCCCCTCTGGGGTGATCCCTGGATGCCTGACCCTCACCCCTAGCTGGCGAGGCGGGTGCTGAAGAAACTGGGCCAGAAGATGAGGGCTGACCCCTCTACTAAGATGAGCTAGCGGCTCGACGAGGACACTGCCTCCACATATGCCCAAACCCTCCGCACTCATAACAACTCCCGGATGCTGGAGAATGGGACTGAAGGGAACCCTAGGCGCCAGAGTGACTAGCCGACACACTCGACCTGGAAGAACCCTGAACAGATGGAGCTCGTGATGAACCCTGTGCTGGAAGGGCGCTAAGAGATGGCTGACTCTACTGGTAACCATGATGACCCCGACCTGAAGATGACCCACGATACTCAGAGCGGGCCGACTAAGGAGGCTTGAAAGAACGACCTCTACCCTGCTGGAACTGTCCCCTAGATAGGGCACCACTGAAAATACCAGAACCTCGAGGCCTGTTGGCCTCCCTCTCCTCTCTATCCTGACAGCGAGCCATCTCAATATCACGAGCAATATCAACTACATCCTCAAAGGAAAAACCAAGAACTCTCTCTCGAGTCATCAGAATACGAAGGTGATAGTTAAGTCCATCCACAAACCTCTTGATCCTCTCCCTGTCGGTCGGAACTATCCAGGAGGCATGACGAGCCTCGGAAAATCTCGCATCATACTGGGTCACAGTCATATATCCCTGTCAAACCCACTCGAACTGCCTGTGCAGCTCCTCTCTCTGAGACTGCGGTACCTACTTCTCCAAAAAGAGAGTGGAGAACACCTACCATGTCAAAGGCGCTGAACCTGCTAGCCTACACCGCTCATATGCCTCCCACCAAGTGAAGGTAGCCCCAGTGAACTGAAATACGGTAAATGCTACTCTATTGGACTCCAAAATCCCTACCGTCCGAAGCATATGCTGACACTTGTCGAGAAAACCCTGGGCATCCTCGCCCTGAGCACCACTAAAAACTGGAGGCTGGAGCCTGCTGAACCTCTCAAGACGACGCAGATCATCATATGGCATAGCTGGAACTCCAAAGTCCTGAACTGGTGCAGCCGGCTGAGCTGGAGCTGCTCCCGGTGTTTGCAATCCCTACACTACCTGCTCAGGTGTGCGAGCAGTGGGGGTCTGACTGCCTCCCGCGGCCTGATAAATAGCTACTGCAGTAGAGGCTGAAATTGCCTGAGCCAGGCCAGTGCATACTGATAATATCTGAGCAAGGCCTCCTGAAGGCCCGGAATCACAATGGGCATCGCCGGTGCCTGAACAAGTGCTGCTAGAATGTCTGCAGTTGGAGCCTGATCCTGAGCCGGGGCAACAGGTGGAGTAACAGGTGCTGCCCTCGCGGCTCTGCCTCTACCACGACCACGACCATGTCCACAGCCTCTGGTGCACTCAGTCGGAGGTACTGGTGGTCGTCCGTCTTGTCTTGTAGCGCGAGTCCTCACCATCTGCGAGAGAATAGAACACAGAAGTTTAGTTTTCGGATCAACAAAGTCGCACGACAAGAGTTTCAAGAATATGAAGTTTTTCCTAAAGGTTATGCAGCCTCTCGAGGATAAATACAGACGTTTCTGTACCGATCCACGAGACTCTACTAAACCTGCTCATGACTCATGAGACCTAGTAACCTAGGCTCTGATAACAACTTGTCACGACCCAATTCCCAACCCGGTCGTGATGGTGCCTCTTGTGAAGACAAGGCCATCCAACAGAACAATAACACCTCTTTTTAATAGTTACTTAGCATAAATAAGTTTGAATCATAGATAATATAATCATAAGTGCGGAATAAACGTGATAAAACAGGGAAACTATCCCGACTCAGCCCGAAATCAGGGTGTCACAAGTCACGAGCTACTACAGAGTTTACTAAAAATGATACACAGTCTGTAACTAGGAACAAAGTCTAAAGATAACGTAAATACAGAAGATAAAGGAGAAAACGGGGCTGTGGACGTCGATAGCTACCTCGTCACTCCGGGTCCGCCTGGTCTGGAAGGAAATCAGTGCTCAGGAACGAACTCTGCTATGCCTGTATCTGCACACATGGTGTAGGGAGTTATATGAGTACTCCGAATCAGTGAGTAATAAAATTAAATAACGACCGAAAGCATAAAATCCCATAAGGGCAAAAATAACGCTATCTCAAGCAGTACAAAACCAGTTATGCTGTAAACCCGTGATGTATCAAAATTCTCTTTATAAAACAGTTAAAGACAGATATTCTCAACCAATAAGCGATAATCAGAAACTTGCCCCTCGGGCGTATTATCAATTCTCAGTACAGTAACAGCCCCGCGGGCTCAGTGTCAGTCACACAATATAATATCAGCCCCTCGGGCTCACTCTCAAATCACATAGGTACCCTCGCTCACGGTAGGGGTGCAGACTCCGGAAGGGCTCCTATAGCCCAAACACTATATCATCATAAGGCCTGAAATCCTATATCATCATAAGGCCTAAAAGCCTATATCATCATAAGGCCTGAAAGCCCGTACATATCAATATGAGTCCTGGAAGCCTTCTCACAATACACTCGAGACCTGAAAGCCTTATCACATATCGCTCGAGGCCTGAGAGCCTCCTCACATATCACTCAAGGCCTGAAAGCCTCCTTACATCACTCATCATATCCTCACACATGGCCTTCGGCCTCAATCAGTCCAAAAATAATTATAAGCCCCTTGGGCATCAGTGAAAACAATAATGCTCAACTCAAACAATAGTTCAAATATCAGTTAAAACTCAAGGTTGAGTAAAAATATATATGAGTTCATGAAACAGTGTAATTCAAATGGACTGAGTTCAAATAGTATTTCAAATAGTGAGGAAACACAGTGATGATAGCTCATAAGGAGTTAAACAGTCGGCAATAAGCCCCAAATATGGCAATAAGCCCAAGTCATAGTGAAAAAAACAACAAGTCATAGTCAAATACGCAGTAAAATATCATCCGGACTGGACCGAGTCATAATCCCCAATAATAAATGATCCCGCGCTCGTCATTGGATGCGTGTCTCATCTCAACACATCACCAGGTTGTGCAAATTCGGGGTTTCAAACCCTCATAGCATCATTTAAAATTATTACTCACCTCTAGCCGGCCAAAAGTCTAGCTTGATATGAATTTTCCTCTCGAATCTACCTCCTCGTGCGTCGAATCTAATCAAAACCACAAGGAATACGTTATAACAGGCTAAGGGAACATAACCCAATCGAAAAGACTCGAAAAATATCAAAAATCACGAAATTGGTAAAACCCAAGCCTTGGGCCCACTTCTCGAAAAATTATAAAATTTACATCACCAGATTTCTCGTCTTGCCACGAGTCTATACATATCGAATTTACCAAAATCGGAGTCCATTTGACTCTTCAAATTCCATTTTTAAATCACCAAGTTCCCAAGCCCTAAATTTTCTCTCTTTTGATGAATTTCATCCAATTTCCATGTTAAATCTATCATAATTTCATGTATTTAGGCCAAGGGACTTACCTCCAATCACACCTAGTCGAAATCTCCCTTCAATTCCGTCCAATAGCTCTCAAGCTCGCTTAATGGTGGAAATAACATAAGCTTCGCGGAACAAAGTGAATATAAAACCCTTCTGGCACCAGGGGTTTCCGCTTCTGCGATCCCCATCTCCGCCTCCGCGATACCACATCTGCGGTTATTTTACGCTTCTGCGGAATTTCATTTAAAAATCCAAGGTCACTTCTGCGACATACTTTCCGCTTCTGCGGAACCTCATCTCCAGTCCAAAATCGCTTCTGCGATTGACCATCCGCTTCTGCGGACTCGCTTGTGCGAAAAATGTTCCGCTTCTGCGGAACTACCCTACTAAGCTATGAACCGCTTTTGCGACCCTCCTTAAGCTTCTGTGATCCTTTTCCGCAGAAGCAAAAATATCAGATACCAGCTAAAAACCTGTAATTCCTCAACTCAAATTTCATACTGTTAGCCATCCGAAATCACCCTGAGGCCCCCGGGACCTCACCCAAAGGCACCAACACATCCTGCAACATCATTCAAAGTTGTTCCAATCATCAAAACACATCGAACAATGCCAAAACCATTAAATCACATCAGATTCAAGCCTAAGTTTCTTAAAAACTTCCGAAATACGCATTTGATAAAAAACCTGACCAAAACACCTCCAAATAACTTGAAATTTTGCACACACGTCCAAAATCACCTAACAAAACTACTGCAACTCTCAAAATTCCATTCCGACCCCCGGATTAAAATCTCACCCATCAACCGGAATTCACCAAAACACTAACTTCGCCAATTCAAGCCTAATTCTACACCGGACCTCCAAAATCAATTCCGATTGCACTCCTAAGTCAAAAATCGTCCCCCGAAGCTAACCAAATCACCGCAAATCACATTCGAGCCATCTAACTCAATAGTCAACGTCCGGTTGACTTTTCCAAAACAAGCCTTCCTTAAAGAGACTAAGTGTCTCATTTCCATCTAAAACCAATCCAATTCGACTCGATCACCTCAAATACCGACAATGAAGCATAGAGAAATATAGGATGAGGGAAACAGGACGGTAACTCACATGATGACGGGTCGAGTCATCACACTTACCCTGCATTTCTGCAAGAGGCTGTTTCTACGGTTTGAACGTATGACCTCCTGGTCACATGGCAGTAACTTTACCAGTTACGCCAAGGCTCCCCTTCAGAATGAGCATGATATGCAGAGAAAATATCCTCATTTTTTTGGAATCCCATGTATGATTCTAAACCTGTTCGAGATAAATTTTTATTTAGGAGGGGGACAAATGTTTAAAGGATTAGAGAGTTTATTGGTTTCACTGGAAGTTGACTTTACTGTTATCAGGTTTTGATTGGTAGTTTAGAACTTTGGAGAGTTTTATTTAGTTGATTAGATCTTGTGTGGAATGTTTGATTATAAATCGGAATATTTAGGCATGATGCAGACATGTTTAGTGAAGTTGGAATTTTTGGACGTTAATCGTAGATTTTGATTTTTGATTCTCGATTTTGTTGTTATTTTTGGTGTTTTGAACTTTGGATAAGTGTGAACTGTGTATTTAGACTTGTTGGTATAATGAAACGGGAGCCCGGGAGGCTCGAGTTAGTTACGGAGTGGTTTTGAATAATTTTGGACCATGTTGGAGTTGCTGAAATTTTTCTAATATCTGGTGCATCGCACATGTGGAGGAGGTGTGCATATGCGGAGGTTGCATCTACGGTGTTTGGAGTGCACCTGCAAGAGTGGCTGGCCCTCTGCGTGGTCATTTCTGCAAAGATGGGAGCACAGGTGCGACGCACCTGCAGAGCTTTGAGTGCGCCTGCGAGAGTGAGGCAGACCTGAGAAAGCACAACTGCACAAGGACGGGCGCACTTGCGAGACCGCAGATGCGACATGAGAGCCGTAGTTGCAAGGGCAGGATTTATAGGTGATTTAATTTGCTAATTTTTGCTTGTTTTTGGTACTTTGTATATGCAAGGCAACAAGTGGTTTATAACCTTAGAGGGATAGAGTTAGGCTTATGATTTACCTTATTTGGTCTTTAAAAGTTATTTATTCATTTTTTTTATTCTATGATTATGTGATGAAATTTATCTATGACTAAATATAGTGTTTAGGATTTTGGCTTGTTGATTTGGCCGTATTCATGTTTAGGGTTATGTGATGAAATTTATCTATGCTCTTGTTGTTCATGTTTGATATCATGATCGAACTTAAGAATATTAAATGAACAAGTTGAATTGTTATGAAAAGTTGATTTGCATAATTAGCCATAATTATCTAATATTCATGTTATTGTTCATCCACATTTTATTATTATGTCCTGGTGCATCTCTATCATATCATCTCATACATATATATATGAGTTGGAGAGTTGGTTATTGAGAAAAAATGATGATTTTGGCACTAGGGACATTGTTAGCAGATATGAATATGCATGGATATGGATATAGATTATTGATTATGATTGGATCGGGTTGCATGCTCAAATGGAACTTTGATGGATCCGTCCTCCGTAGTCAGGTAATTACCCATGTTATTTTGGGACCTAGGAGCACAAGTATCCAGATTGGTGCTTATTTGGACACTTGGCTAGTATCAAACACATGGATTTATACTAGGAGGTATGAAAGTAGATCATTAGCATGCATTTGCATCTTAGGTTCATATAGTAGCTTTTATATAAGTGTTTATTTTCATATCATGACTATGAAAAGAATCGAGGTATTTGACATTGGAATCTAACTTTTTGCCCGAAAAAAATCATACCTAAATTCTAGTTTTACTAACGCCTTCACGTTTTGTACTTATTTGATGATACCGTACTTTATTTCTTGTTTTATTTAATGTTTTCACTGTTTATTGGATTATTAGTAGGTGTCGGTATCGATCCCTCATCACTACTTCTTCGAGGCTAGATTTGATACTTATTGATTATCGTGCTTTTGTACTCATGTTACACTTCTTTATATTTTTGTACAAATTTTGAGACCTATGCTAGTCATATCCATCCAGCCACTTAGGAGATCGTATTGGAGACATCGTAATCAATAATCTA